>JARHVA010002676.1:1472500-1580000 GCA_037957365.1 Torreya grandis
TAGACCTTATGGGACCATTGATAAAACCCACATGTGGGATGTGTATGTTAGTCATGTTGATAATTTTATATTGACCCACACTTGTAACATGATTGGGGTGGGAACCTTAAGCCACCTCATCCTCCCGCTCACCTTCAAGCATCTCATTACATCTTAAATCTTGTATTTTATTGGCCATAACCTCATTTCCTTTATTATCTTTCCCTCTAACTACTATAGTGGCCTACCTTGTGCCTCTCTTTATGTTCTCATGCATCTCATTAATCACATAGTAATTAGCTATAGTATGTATGTAGGGATTACACAATTGATAATAGATGGTTATGTTGACTTGGGTAGTACATTGAAATAAATGGTAGTTGTAAATATCATGAACCTCTTGACAAACTTCACATCTTATAATTAATGTGTATAAATTCCTTCATGGGAAGTTATTTCTATTATGGCCTTTAGCTTCTTATTTATTGCACCATAATCCATTTTAGGCATCTTGTGATGAACTAGCTATTATATAGGTATTTGACTCAAGAGAGGATGGTTAGTATTGTGTCAGTTTCAAAATGAAACAAAATGAAAAAAACACATTAAATTGCATAACATCTCTAGGATTAGACATTATGGAGAGATTAGTTAACAAACATGAATAAAACAAGCAACTAAAATGTAAAAGAAACCATCTTTTACCTTAGATGCTCTAAAATTCTTGTTGTAGTGGCTTACTCAATTTGTGCTCATGAAGTCCTCATCAATGGAAGCTTGGCTACCTCCATCTCTCCTTGGCACCTTTGGCTTTGGATTAGATTGGATTGGAATCTATTTGGTATGGTAACACTAATTGAAATGGCTTTTGGAATCATTTGTGTATTATAAATTTGCATTATCAAGACTTAGAAATGATGTTCATGGCCTCTATATTTATAGATTTTTGAGATTGATCAGAATCCATTTGAACCATCCATCTTGAGATTGAGATTTTTATTTAAGGATTAATTTAATTTTTGGAATTAAAATTTATAAATATGTTCATCAATATTTAGGAAAGAGGAGCAATTAAGAGGAATGGAGGGCTTTGATGAGGCATGGGAGGCATGAATCCTAATAGTTGTGACATTTATGGCCTAGGGATGTCTTCCAAAGAAATGAGGTCACCTGATGATGTAGATATTTAATATTCATTTCCAAAATAAATTATTCAACAAGTTTTCATAGAATTCTTGATTAGGATCCAATTTTCTGAAGCATGTTTAAGCACTTTGTGCATATATCATTCAAATTGATTAGAATACCTTTTTATTGGTCCAAATTTCAACTGGATTAGAGTTGGAAGGAAATGTTAGATGTGTTGGATCAATTATCCCATTTAGGATGTTACCAACAAAAAATAATGAAGTCACATGTCTTGTGTAAGAGATTTGATATGAAATATCAATCTAGAGCACCCAGGTAGAAAATTACCATTTTGACTCGAAATGATCTGATCAAAGTTAATTGGCCTATAAATTAAATCATCCCATTTAGGCATACCCTAGTCAAAATTGGCACTTGAATATGTTATTTTCACATCATTTAGCATGATATAGTGTTTTTAGGCCAAATTGTGCATTTTGGTGAAAATTGCCAATAGCCTAGTTGGAGGTTATCATTGGCCAATTTTAGGTGTCTATAGTTTGCCCCTATTTGGGAAGGAATTGTAAGATATAAGCATAGTAAAATCTTCTCAAAGAATGAAAAGGTCATGTATGCATACAATGACAATGATGGGAAACTAACTATATGATGCCCCCTCAAGGGAACAATTGGCACAAGTAGGTTGGCAAATGGTCCCTTGAAAAGAATGAAACAAAATGAAGGGACCAAAGAAAGGAAAGATGATGGGGTGAAAAAATAATGATATTGAAAAAGTAGTCAAAGTCATTGATAATGTAAGTGGGATGGTGTACAATGGTTTTCCCAAAGGTGGTTATATACATTGTACCCCAATAGTGGTAACACGGTATGATAACACAATGATTTTCCCAAAGGTTGATATAATCATTGAGAAGATGGAGCTACCCTTGTTAGAATAGATAAAAAATATAATAACATGCCCCTATATGGGAAAAAAATAAAGTGGTGACAACATATTTATTTACCCAAAGGCGATTATAATCATTGAGAAATGCAGGTGGGATGGTGTGCAATGATTTGCCCATAGGTGGTTATTGTCATTAGACCCCAATTATGGAAAACATGATAAACTTGGCTGAGGATGATGATAACTTAACACAGAGGGTAATGATTAATTGGAATAACCTATTAGTAGGGAGATGCTTGTTTGAACTAATAAATGTTGAAATTATATCATGATTAATTACTCTATTTAGGATATGATTGAGAGTGAATCAGGATGTCAGAGTTGAAGAGATGCCACTATTTCTAAATAGACTTCTTAAAGCTTAGGTTTTTTGTAGCACATGTTGATAAGAATAATGGTATATCATCATGAGGACTTAACCAAAATATTCATAAAGATTGACTCCCATAATCCAACACTCAATAGAAAATAATACACCAATGATAGAAACCATGATGATAATGTAAACATATGAATATGGATGGATTCAAGTGTAAGTGTGGGTAAGGAATCACCTAATGAACACACATAAACTAAATCAAATAAATAGTGCTAAAAATAAACAAATATGTAGACAAACAAATAAAATAATTTAAAATAGAAATAAATAAACAATGCAATAGAAACCTTACAAACATTGCCCCAATAAAACAAGTGACAACTTAACAAACAAAAAAATTGGGAAATAGAATAAAAGGAAGGGGGTGGCCAATATATCTCCATATGCATTAGGAAAGTGGACACTACTTACATATTTACATAGATTTAATATCAAATAAAAAACTTTAGGCCAAATGTAATTCTCCTAGGGAATGGGAAGAATGTGATAACTAAGGAAAACAAACAGAATGGATGTGATAGAAGAATAAAAATGGTCTTCAAAAATGGCAAGTGTGTGAGAGAAAAATTCCAAAAAGGATGGGGAAACTAAATGACAAGTGATTTTATTCTTAGTAAGGGTTCCTAGAATCCTTAAGCTAAAGAAGTGTTTTTATGTTTTTGGTTTTTTATAATGATTTTTTAAATGTTTTTGATTTTTGATTTTTGTTGAATTATCTCAACTTGATCAAGAATGACAAGACACTTAAATGGTTCAAACTCTAAAAATTATGAGATCATTTAAACTAAGGTTGCTCAAAAAATGGTGAGAGTGTTCAAACCTAAGTTGTTCACAAAATGGTGAGAGTGTGGTAGAAAGGGTGGCTAAGCTAACCTCAACAAGTATCGAGCACTGCCTCCATAATCCTAGAGTAAGACCTCAAGTCACTATAGTTTTGATCTTTATTGGAGGAATTTGACTAATGTAGTAGTTAATTCAAATAAAACAAGAATAGTTGCTAAAAAGGCACAATGTGGCATAAGAAGTGGCAAGTCGGTATGTCAAGGCTTAATAAACAAATGTTTTCCCTAGTTTACCCATAGGTGGTTATAACTAGGACACAATGACATGAATCAATGGTAATAATTTTCCCAAAGGTGACTATAATAAGTAACAAGATCAGTGACAAGAAAGGAATAACAAACGAAGGATACAATTGCCAAAACTTCTATCACACTACTCCAAAATATGATCTCTAACTGAATTACATGAACTAACTGATGAAACTAATCATATACCTTGATGCTAAAAAAGGATAATGAAGGGAAAAAACTAAGGTCAAATGGGATAGGATTTAGAACACACTAGGCTGATAGGTTAGAATTAAAAAGTGGATATAGCTAAGAGGATGAATAAGGACGATATTTATACAAATAAAAATAGTGATAAAATGACATAACTAAAATGGTCCTTATAAATAATATGCCTTAAAACTCAAGCATCGTACTGATTGAGATGAATAATATTCATCATCTCAAGAAGTTCATCTCCATATAATGTGGCAAGCTTGTATGCTCCTAATCCATAATATACAGTAATGATGAAAGGCCCTATCTAGTTTAGTTTGAATTTTACTTTATGCTTCTTCTCAGTCATGGTTTTCATTTGGTTTTATTTAAGAAAAAGGTCACCATGTTCAAATATTTTATACTTAACACACTAATTATAGTGGTATTTGAGTTGGTTCTGATACACTTGAAGATTGTTGAGCATAGTTGTGCATTTCTCATCAAGTAAGTCTAGCTCTTGTAAGCAAGCTAATCAATATTCATGATCATCCAAGAAAAACTTAAAAGAGATGTGTAGTGAAGGAAATTCAACCTTAATGGGAAGGATGGCTTTAGTACCATAAATAAGTGAGTATGGAGTGGCTCTTATGGAGGTATGATGATTGGTATGGTATGCCTAAAGGGTAGGGAATATCTATAGGTGCCAATCATGACTAGCATCATTAACAATATTTTAGAGAATATTGATAATGGTTTTGTTTGATTATTTGGCTTAGCCATTACCTTGAGGGTAATATGATATATAAAAATGTTGTGTGATGTTATATTCGGTACATAGCTAGTATACATCCTTATTATTGAATGATCCTCCATTATTAGATATAATGCTAGTGGAGATACTGTAGTGGCAAATGAGATGGTTGAAGATGAATTTGGAAATTTTCTTTCTAGTCATGTAAGTGAGGGGTATAGCTTCAACCCACTTAGTGAAATACTTGGTGACATTAAGGATATATTTATGGACATGAGATGAAGTGGGATTGATCTTCCCAATGAGGTCAAGTACCCATGTATAAAATGGCTATGGTGTCAACATCAATTTTAGAGTTTTGGCTGGGGCATGAGTCAAAGTAGGATACCATTGACATTTGTCACACTTATTTACATATGAAGTGACATATGCATCTATCGTGGGCCAATAATAACTAGTACACAAAAGATTTTTAGATAGGACTACCCCACTAGAGTGAGATCTACATACTCCTTTGTGAACTTCTTTTACAACTAGTGTAGACTCTACCAAAATTAAACAATGAAGTAGAGTTACATTAAAACTATGATGATGAAGGGTGGATCCAACTAGAGTATAATGAGGGGAATGATGAATGAAGGCTTTGGTTTATTTTCAAGATAGGTTAAGTGGTAGAACTTGGTCATGAAGATAGTTATAAAGGTCTAGGTACTAGATAGAACTAAGACCAACAAAATCATAAATCATTACAATGGTTGAAGGTTTATGAGTTGGTGATAAAAAATTCTTGATGAGGTATTGATAATCTCTATCTTTATCTATTTATTGAATTAGAGAGCCAATAGTATCCATGGCATCTACAATTCTATTACTAGCCCTTGGTATGTGTTCAAACTAAATTTTGGTAATTTTTTGCCTAAGAGTGTCGACCATGGCTTTATATGGAACCAACTTGTCATCTTTGGTCTGAAAATGATTCATGAATTGATTGATGATTAACTAAGAATCACCATAAACTTGGAGATGGTATATGTTCCAATGTACTACCTATTGAAGTCTTGCAACAAGTGGTTCATACTCGACCATGTTGTTTATAAAAGGAAAACTAATTCTAAATAATTTAGGGATTAAATCCTCCTATGGTGTAATAAACAATAGGGTTGCCCTTGATGCATCTGTAGTTAATGAACCATAAAAATATAGCTTCCAAGCTTGCTCCTCAAGGGGTGTGTCAATGACAAACATTATGAATTCATTAGGGAATTGAAACATGAGTGGCTATGTGTTTGTAAGAGGTGCTTCAGCAGGTTAATTTGCAAGAACTTATCCTTTGATTACCTTCTGATTGACATACTCTATGTCAAACTCACTGAGAAGCATGATCCATTTATCCATTCTACCTTTCAAAGATATCTTAGATAATAGATACCTAAGTGGATATACTTTTGAAATGACCGTGGTTTTATTATTCAATATGTAATGGCACAATTTAAGAGCTACAAAGACCATGGTCAAATAAGATTTTTCAATAGGTGCATAGTTATATTCATATGTGACCAAGTTACAACTTAGGTAGTAAATGGCATGCTCTTTTCCATTATCACCATGTTGATCCAAGAGTGCCCCCTAAGCATGGTCAATAACTAATATGTATAAAAGAATGGCTTTCACAACATATGAGGTATTAAAATAGGAAAATTAATAGGATAGTCTTTGAGTTGTTGAAAATCTATTTGGTAGTGATCATTCCAGTGAAACACAAATGCCATCTTTAGAAGGTGTGTAAATGGATGACACTTGGCTACTAACTGAGATATGAAGTGTTATATTGATTAGATCTTACCCTACAAACTATAAAGTGACTTTAAATTGGTTGATTGTGGCATCCTGGTTATATCATGGACTTTAGTTGGATCAACTTCAATACCTCTATGAGACATGATGAAGCCAAGTAATTTCCCTAAGGTTATGCCAAACACACATTTATTTGGATTGAGTCTAACTTTGTACACCCATAATCTTTTAAATATTTTACACAACATTATTGGATAGTTGGCCCTAGTTTTAGATTTTCTTAATATGTCATCGACATAGTCTTCAACAATATCATGCATCATATCATGGAATATGATAGTCATGGTCCTTTGATATGTAGCTCTAAAATTCTTAAGGACAAATGGCATTACTTGATAACAAAATGTTCCCCATGAAGTGGTGAACATTATTTTATGTTGGTTTTCTAGTGTCATTTTGATCTAATTGTATCTTGAAAAGCCATCCATGAGTGAAAGCCTTTTATATCCTAACATGGAGTTAATTATCATGTCAATGTTAGGCAATGGAAAATTATCTTTAGGGAAATCTTTGTTGATGTCTCAAAAATTAGTATAGATTTTGATCCCTTTAGGATTTTTACTAATAGGTACCACATTAAATATCTATTCTTAGTAGTCAATAGATTAGATACATCCTACTTCTAAGAGTTTTTCCAACTCATTATTTTCCACTACAAAAATGTGATGATGCATCTTACATAGATTTTGTTTTACTATTTTGGTGTCAAGATTAACCATAAGGTGGTGTAAAACCAAGGCATTGTCTAAACCTAGCATGTCAGAATAGGCCCATGTGATGATATCTACAAATTATCTCAATAGATATGTAAAGACTTCATGTTCCTTTTTAGTGAGGGACACACCTAATTTCATCGATTTTAAGTTTGATGGATTCCTGATGTTTACCTATATTATATCTTCAACTAGAAAGGTCAAACCATTTTCTAGGATAGTAGGAAATGACTTGAACTATTGGACTATATTTGGGTCCTTTATTAGGACTTGCTTTTCAACTTCTCCTAGACATGATGAATCTAGGTCCCCTAATGGGAGATATAGCCATGTGACAAAAATAGTAAAAAAATTCTTAATTTTTTTGATAAAATACTTATTGTTGTGCAAAACTAAAATCAAATCGATAGGTAAGTTCATCATTGGTGGTCTCCTATTCTAAATATTAAGAAGAATGAACATACCCATCTAATGGCACCTAAAACATGTTTTTACCACTAGATTGGCCTTTATCTTTACTTTTTCCCTAGTCATAAAGTGCCTCAAAGAGGTTTTCACTTTGGGACCTCAATGTTTTACTTATTTTTTTTTCGCTAAGGGTAATCACATGCTCTCCAAAATAGGTTGCAAGATCCAATGTAATTGAGAATCCTAACTTGTGATCTCCCAATAGAACATTATCTCTAAGGCCTAAGAAGTCACATAATGCCTCATAATTTTGGAACTCATCAATTGATAGATTGGATTCTTGTTTGTCCCAATCTATAAGTTGGGGATAATATAATGGCAATAGGTTGCAATGAATGACCAAGGTAAGGATAAAAATAGATTTTTTTTTAAACAAGTTAGTTTTAGCTAGGTCATCAAAGGTGAGGTTATGATTAGACTCTACTTCATTATCAACATCATCATCACTAGTCACTATTGATAAAGTTTGAATAAGATATGTGGGGTGACCCCTAGGTACATTAAATCTAAGTACATAAGGTATTTCATACTTAGTCATGTAAATTAGCTTAATGGTTCCTTGTTGATTCAGTCTAAGGTCTCTTCCTTCATAATTGTGATGCTCCATGATCCTATTGGGAATAGGATACTTTACACTTTTATAATTATTATCTTGGTTGTCATTGTATAACCATGATTTGTCCCCTTTAAGAGGGTTAGGTTCTAGGCCAGATGCTTGTACAAATGTGATAGGTCCCTTATCTTTGTTCTTTTGTTGCCAATGCATATGTGGAATGACTTTAAGTTTCCCAAAGGTTTTCAAGTTTTTAGGAAGATTGGCAATATGAAATGTATCATGGGTCACATACTCTCCTGGTCCATTATCTTAAATGGTGAAATTATAAGAAGCTTTATGAGGTGGCATGTGGGATAGGGAATCTAAGGTATTAGGATCTATACAATTATATGGTGAAAGATCAATAAGTATAGTCTTTTCTTTATCCTTCTTGGAAATTAGATTGGCCTCAAAATGTTTGTAGTTTTCATATGGGTGTAAATCTCTTGAAATATTCACTTCCATCCCTGAGTGTAAAAACTTGATAAATTGGTGCAGCATTGACAGGACTGCATGAATCTCATGTAACCAAGGCCTTCCTAGAATCATATTGTATGAAAACTAAAGATCAAGCACATGGAAAAGTGTATCATGGGTCAAAGGTCCAATGATAACTAAAAAAATAATAGTGTCTTGTGATTTTCTTGCCTAATTATCATAGGATTTGATGGTTATCATTTTTAGTTGGAGATCTTCCATTATGTACCCAAGAAGCTTGATGAGCTTTAGAGACACTATGTTGAGGCTTGATCCATTGTCTATAAGGACACATTTCAATTTATATCACTTTATATACACTTATATGTATAATGGGTTATTATGGAGTGGGCCAAGGGAAGACATATCACTCTGGTTGAATGTGACTTGTTGGGTTGGCGCTAGATGTCCAACCAAAGCTTGAAATCTATCAGGGAATATGTCACTAGTAATAGTGGATTGGGTTAAAAACTCATTCAAGATGTTCTTGTGGAATAATGATGTTCATAACAAATCTAATAAAAATTTGTGTTTGTGTCTTCTTCAATTGTTCCATAATATCAAACTTCTTATCTTTGTTAGTATTGAATGGTTTATTCTGAGACTGAATAGTCAGTTGGATAACAAGTAAAGTGGTAGATGGTTATGCGCCTAGGATAATAATATTTCACCTCCAAGTTATGATTACATAATTATTATTAAATACTAGACCATTATTACTAACAAATGTTGGGAATGGTGTGGGACCAAATAGGACAAGTCTTGATTATCAATGCACTTATATGTGGTCACATGGTAAGGATGAGTCATCGATATAAGGACTAAAAGGGGATGTCCTAGTTTTTTGGTTTACCTATATGCACTCCTAGGTCAAATAAGGATTATACATGTAATTTGGATGAATTTTGTTGTTTAACAATAGTCTAGGCTTATTAGTGTTTGGTCTAGGATTAATGGAGATGGTATTAAAACTACCCCCTGCAATATGACCTACAACCTTGTTATAGTCATGTGCAACTACATGGTAGGTTTTTTTAGTTGTTACCATTTTGACCTTGGTTTTGTCTATTGTTTTATCATTAAGGGTTATGTTATTGATTTTTTTGATTCTATTGGTTTGGACTTTGATATTGATACTATTTATTTTACTGCTGCACTGGTTATTGTTGTTGTTATTGTTATTGTTGCTAATTATTTTGCTATTGCTGATTGTTATGTTTTGGAAAGAGGTTTTGATAAATCCCAAGAGTTTTATTGGAAGTGGAAGAACCATTATCTAATATTATCTCTCCATTCTCCAACATATTCTTAATTAAATGTTTGATTTGGACACATCTTTGTAGATTATGCCCATTGACTTGATCATAGTCACATAATTCATTTTACAGTACCAATAAGGATAAGGAATGACTTGCAGATAATGATTTGGTATAGGCCAAATAATTATATTAGTGGTAGAAATATTATGAAACATAGACTCAATAGGTTCTCCTAGGTCACTAAATGCGTGACATGCAGGCACGGTTCTCTTAGGAGCAGGGGTTTAAAATGGTAAAGGCTATTGTATTTGTTGTGTAGTTCTTGGTTGTTGTGCTTTCAAACTTAGTTAGAGAGGTTCTCAAGTAGAATTAAGCTCAAAATGTGGTGAAAATTATGTTTTCACTATTTCTACATGACATTATTTCATTACTCCATTTCCCACAACATTCTCATTGTAGTGGAATTACTTTAGTCTTTCTTGGTTATTATCTTGTGTCAATTATGATGCTTACACTTGAATGGGATGTTGATGTTGGCCATTTCCCTTATTGGTACCTTGATTTTGATTACTTTCATTAAGCTTGATGACTCATTTATTTATGATTTCCCACTCAATCAATAAACCTTTATTAATGATCTCTTTGAAAGTATGTGCACATTGTAGTTCTAAATGATAAGCTATCTCACTATGTAATTTTTTAGTAAATATAGTAGCTAATTTTTTATCTATTAAAATATGGGTGAAATGGCTTGCAATGGCTATCCATCACTATAGACAACTTGTAAAACTCTCACCACCTTTTTGGTTTTCTTTCATTAAGTCCACTAATGAAATATCATGCTCAAGATTATAGGAAAAGTGCTGCACAAAATTATAAAAAAGATCATCAAAATCCATTAATAATTTTTTTGAAAACTTTAAAAACCACTCCAAGGATTTTATAACTAAGATCCTTGGAAACAACAACAAAAGGTATATGTTGTTATATGCCACTAGTTGACATGCGACAAATAATTTTGTTAAATGGGCCTTAGAGTCACCTTTCCCTTTGTATTTATTGAATTTCAGTGGTTTGTATCCTAAAGGAAATGGTATCTATAAATACTCCATGTTTAATGGATAAGAACACACATCATCCAACCTAAACATTTTATTATATTTTCCATCTTGAATGGTAGTATTTTTATCCTTCATCTGTTGTAATTCTTGGGATAGGAAACTAGTAGGAACATTGGTTTAAGGGAGAATATTGGTTTGGGTAGATGGTTGGTAGGTCACAAGTGGGACACTTTTACTAGGGTATGATGGAGATACCTATTGGGATATATTGGTTTGGTTGGAGAATGGACTAGGAATATGCATATGTGTATTAGGATGTACTTGAAATTGTGCATTTGGTTATGCAATATTCTTATTTGGGTTGGTGATAAAGGTTTGACTTAGAGGATTTTGTGGTTGGGATGGAGGGATATAAATATACTATTCCTACTATGATTGATAAGGGAAATTATACTGACTAATCAAACCTTATTTTTGAGTGGGAACTTATAGACCAAGACCCTATCTCTAAATTTATGGCACATTTTGAATAAATAGTTATCTAGTAGGTACTTGAGAAACATGAGAGCCTCCTTATTGCACAAATCCCTATGGGGAAGTGAAAATAGGTTGAAAATTAAACATATGTCATTGACCAATATTTTTATGTTTTTTATTAGTCATCGCTTAGTTTTGGATTGGTACACTAGTCTAAAACTAAAGAGGTATGTTTGTCATTACCTGATAGGGTAGAACATTAGTTACCCCTAATTGAGGTGGAAATGCATTTTTCCTCTATTTCATTAGTAAAATATAGTGTGCCTATTTTTGTGTAATACTAATAATTACTTATTAAGGAGTATGATTCATCACATTCTATCATTTAGGTGTGACACTGGCCATTATTTGACTACCTAATCTTGTAGGTTGTACACTTGAGGAAGAAATCAGTTAAGTTTGGTATGTAAAAACTCCTACTCCTTGGTATGATGATATAATAATGTAATTAACTATATGCATATATTTTTGTCTAGTTTTTTGTGTATTAGTACCACTTTGACTAGGAATGGACCCTGTTTACACATTGTCCACTATGTTTGGCTCACTATTCTATGTAGAGGCCAAAGATACTTATTCAATAATGGGCATATGCATCAAGTTATCTAATAAATAAATTTGCATGAATAGGTCAGAACTCAAATTCTCTTGTTCAGTTAACTCTATCAACACTCCTTTTGAAGGAACTAAGTCAATAAGAGGTTTGCTCATCTTCTTCATCTAATTGAAATTACATGCTAGATTCAGGTAGGTTTGACATGCTATCTACATTTGGTTAAAGTGGTCTTACATGATGTATTTTCCTTGATTATATATATTAAAGTCTTGATATGTTGTTTGGACTAGAGCCATATGATTACTACAAGAAGCCTATTGATCATAAATGATATTGTGGGGCACTCTTACTAGACTTGGTAAATTATCATGGGGGAAATATGCTAGAAACTTTTCCTCTACCTCTATGGATCTAACCAAAATCTTGTTTTTGTTCTCTAACAAATGTTTATTAAACAAAAATGGATCATACGTGGAAGTTATATTAGTATAATGTGACTGTTGAAGAATTGGCTCATCCACTGTGGTTATTGTAGCTAGGTATTGTGTAGTTTGTTCTTGGTCTTGTTATGAATAAGGTGGTGTACTAATCAAATAATTAGCCAATTTATCTTGGCTTTGTGCCCCTAATTGAGCATTACAATAGGGATAATAATCCATCTCAAAAGTAATATTATTTTCATAGGGTTCTTGCACCATTTCTTTCTACACAACCATATTACTAATCCCTAGATTATACATAAGTCCACTACAGGTGTAGGAATACATGTTGGCATCCATAGTGAATGCTTTACAATAAAAGGTCAAAGAGTTTTTCAAACTATAAAAATACAATGTCTAAAATAGATTATGTTCTAACTTGGTCTAGATTCATCAAAAGGATCAAAAGGTTTATGAAAATATTTATGAGGAAAGAAGATAGTGTAAAGTATCTAATGTTTCACTATTCACATAAAGATAAGCAAGTAAATGGGCCACAAATCAAAATTCTAAACTCTAAGGTTTAAGTGATTCAAATCATTCTAATATAGGAATTTAAAAGTTACTAGGTCTTTTGGCCAAACATGACGTCAAAATCTAGGCTCAAATAAGGCATGTGTTAGGACTCTTGGCCAAATGACGTCAAAAGCTAGACTTTGAAAATATATGAAAGTTTTATTCTAATGGATTTGAAACACTTATAAAAAACACTGGGCATTTGATTCTTAGAAATGAACTTGGTCAACTAGGTATAAGGTATGAAATGAAATGAGTTTTTAGAGATAGTTTATTTTCTCAAAAATAATGGTATAAAACTTGGTTCTTTGAACAAATAAACTAGACGAAAGTGAATGGTATAACTATGTTAAACAAAGGATCATAAAAATACACTTGGATTGGTCTAAAAAGTTAGGAATAAAATTGAACTCTATTCAAGAGGGTATATGAAACAATATTTGAAATGTTTTGGGAAACATAATTACACTACACTAACCAATAGATGTGAAAAAAAAGTTTGTTTCAGAAAGTCTCTAAGGAATAGATAGTTTCCCACAATTTTGACAGTATAACACTACTTTTCTTAACTCAAAATGTTTTATGGTATATAGATTCAAAGTGAAAATTTTGATAAAAAATGGCTTAATTCTATCAAGTGATGATAATGATTATGATTCTTAAATGAACATCAACCCACATTGGAAATTAAACCTAAGTTCCCTCAAGGTTAGTGCAAATGGTGAATCCACTTAACACATCAACCCTATGAACTTATAAACATGTAATTTTGAACTCAAATTATAAGTGAAGGACTTAAATAACTTTGGTAAAGGTCTATACTCAATTGGGTAGCATAACTATGCCAAAGTGGATGATATGACTCCCAAGCTTTTGATGAACTTTAAACAAGGCAAATTGATGATCTCATGCAGGTAGCATAATGCCTCTCTGTTCAAGGAAAAATGATGACCATGTATTTTGGTTTGTATCATTTGTTTATACTATGTTTTGACTACAAATAAGAATTTAATCTAGGATAAAACTCCACTAATTAATTGATCTTAAGCTCTAATTGACAAGGTTGCTTTGGTATTGTTGAAATCTGCCAATATAAGTCATTTGAGAAGATTTTAAGTGTTCATCCAAAAGTAAATGCACATTATATATTAGGGTTTTTATACCCCCTTCTCTCAAATGATAGTACTATGAAATGGACCTTGAGGTATACCTTGCACCAACAATACTTCTGCATCAAGTGGGGATTTGTCTAAGATCTAACAAGTTTTCAAACGTTATAGGGGAACCATTTGCATAATGAATTTCATGCCAAAAAAGGTAAAAGAAAATCACATATTATGGGTCCATATCACTTGGCTTATTATAAAAAGTCTACTCCTTTTTATAACCATTACATCTTTTTGTTCACTTAGTGTAGTATGATATCCAAAGTGCCACTACGTCCCATGTGTAACTCCAATTAGGAGCCAAATGAAGTTAATGTCAAAAGGTGAACCCTAGGTCAAAGCTTACCTAAAGATCATGTGGGAGGTGATGAATTTACCCTCATAAGCCAAGTTTGTATAAAAGTAAAGTATGAAAATAAAAATACTTTAAGGTCATTTTCAAGGACACCCAAACTTTGACAAGTTTTTTGGGAGTGATTTAGATGAGTGTCTTTCTAAGATTTCAACTAGGCTACTTGAAATAAGAATGGTGCTTTTGATTCCAAGGATTCCCTAAAGGGGACAAATGGAAGAGCATACATGTAACACCCATCTTTTTTCCAATCAAAAATTAGATCAAGAAACTATTAAAGACAAAAATCTTGGAAAGATGAGTTCATTTTTAATCCCAAATGAAAATGAGGTGGTGTTCATTTTACCCCTTAGTCTTAGCTCTAACTTTGAGAACTAATTCTAAAAACTCAAATAAGCACCTAATAATTACTTTAAGCACCAAAATAATGTTCCTAACTCATTTTAAGCATGGAAAAGGTGATCTAAACATTTATTTTGGCAAATGTCAAGCTAGGTCCTACAAGAAAAATGTTAGCATGTTCTTTACCCTTTAAGCTATTTTGGGTTTGAAATAATGAACTTCAAAAAAAGATCTCTTGAGTTTGTGTTTTAAGAAAAATATAGTGACCGATGTTGGTTTTATAAATGATGATGGTTATAATTACTAATAGACAATGGCTATCTAATTGACATTGACTATACCAATCGTGACTGGCCTAATCGATGATGGTTTTACTAACATTGGTTACTGTGTAACCCTGTAACAAAGAAAAATGGCAAAACAAAGTTAAAAATCAAATTGAAAGAGTTTTAATGATCTAAAGGAAAATTTTAAAGCTACAAAATGATCTTCTTCATTTGTGGGATGCATTTTGTCCCATTGGGTATGCCATATGTGATCTAGGAATTTGACTCAAGAGAGGATGGTTAGTATGGTGTTAGTTTCAAAATGAAAACAAAACGAAAGAAATATACTAACTAGCATAACATCTCTAGGCCTAGACACTAGGTAGAGATTAATTAACAAACATGAATAAAACACAACTAAAATGCAAAATAAGCCCCCTTTTACCTTCCTTAAAGGCTCTAAAATGCTTGTTATAGTGGCTTACTCAACTTGTGCTCATGAAGTCCTCATCAATGGAAGGTTGGATACCTCTATCTCTCCTTGGAACCTTTGGCTTTGGCTTATCTTGGCTTGAAATCAATTTGTCATGGTAACATTAATTGAAATGGATTTTGGAATCATTTGTACATTATAACTTTACATTATCAAGACATAAAAATGATGTTCATGGCCTCTCTATTTATAGATTTTTGAGATTGATCAGAATCAACCTAAACCATCCATCCTAAGATTGAGATGTGTAGTTTAGGATTAATTAAATTTTTAGAATTAAAATTGATAAATAGACTCATCAATATTTGGAATTTAGGAGCAATTTAGAGGTATGGGAGGTATGAATCCTGATATTTGTGGCATTTATGGCCTAGGGATGTCTTCCTAAGAAATGAGGTCACCTAATGATGTAGATATTTAATATTTATTTCCAAAACAAATTATTCAACAAGTTTTCATGGAGTTCTTGATTAGGCTCCAATTTGGTTTAATTATCTCTTAAGCATTTTAAGCATTTTATGCACAAATTACTCAAAATGATCATAATGCCTTATTATTGGTCCAAAATTTGAATGGATTGGAATTAGAAGGAAATGTCAAATGCATTGTATCCATTATCCCATTTAGGATGTTACCAATAAAAATAATGAAGGCACAGGGCTTTTGCAAGAGATTTGATAGGAAAGATCAATCCAGAGCACCCAAGTACAAAATTAGCATTTTGAATTGAAATGATCTTATCACAGTAAGCTAGCCCATAAATTACATTACCCCATTTAGGGATACCCTAGCCAAAATTAGCACTTGAATATGTTAGTTTGACATCATTTAGTTTTCTTTAGTGTTTTTAGGCCAAATTGTGTATTTTGGTGAAAATTAGCCAACAACCTAGTTGGACATTATCGATGGCTAGTTTTAGGTGTCTACACTAGTAGTAATATTTTGGAGTTAAGAAGCCACAGATGAAATTTTCACCTATATAAATCAGTTGATCTTAATATCTATGATTATAACTACCTTAGCTCTTAGCATGGCTTCAAACACTTTATAAGGTATATAAAGGTCTTCATGGAAAGTGTTATTTGTAGTGGTACTAATAACCCTATAATAAACCATTGTGCATGGTGGGAAGGGTGTATGTCATAAGTTATATTTTAAAGGAGAGTCTTAAACCTCACATCATATAGGTCCACACTTTTTGAGAGTCTTAGGTTATCTCTTTTAGCATAGTGATGCTCTGTTATTCAAACTCTGGAATCTCAAATAACTTAAGGAATGCCTTGTTTAGGGTGTCATAATGTACCATATCTTATTTAGGGTCAAATTTACTATACCATTTATGGGCATGATCAAATATAGTGGTCACAAACTGGGTTATCTCATGCTCTAACTGGGTTATGCTTTAAGCATGCCACTAGAGTTCACACTTTAGCACATGCTCTATGGCATTTTCAACACCACGATACTTTGGCAAGTGCATTGACATTTTATAGTAAATTTTGTATGTGTGTACATATAGCATCTAGGGTGCTTATCCCTGGATCATCTATATTCGTGGTAGTCCTCCAACCCCTCTAGCCACTAGGTTAGGCATTGGTCCCATTGTTACTACTAGTTTAGTTGATGATGATGGCATTGTACTACTTACTTGTGGCACCAAACCACTTCTTATGGGTTGTTACACACATTATGTTGTGGAAATTGGTTGATTTTGGATGTTTGTACTCAATTTTTATTGTGGCAAGCTGGCACCCAATGGTCTATAGCTAATTTTACTCACTTCCTTATAGGGAATAATTTTTTCAATCATGAAATTACACTCCAAATATATAAATCATCTAAAATATATGTAGATAATAGGTTCAATTATCACTCTTGTGCTTTATTCAAGTGGGGTATCTAACACATGATCATTCATCATAAGTTCAAAGGGGATAGGTAAATTTAGTGCATCTTTAGTCACTAATTCTTATAGGTAACCAATGGATTCCACACCTATGAACTACTAAAATTGATCCATTACTTCATTATTTCTTTAATCCTCATGTTGTTGCATTTCAATAGATCTTTCCCACACCCTTCCTTCTCACTATGAGTTCTCTCATCACTTCCAAGTTTCAAGTATTCCATCAACCTATGTTATCTCTTGTTATAGGTCTATATTCTAAGCTCTTGTGTCAATATGCTCATACCCTTCCATTTTTCTTTCCCTACACATCCTCTTTTCACTGTTAGAACTTCTCATACATGAAAGGACTTTATCCTTCCATCCCCAAAGTTCCAAACCCATAATCCACCATTATATTTTTAAGTTTTGTACTGAAGTCCTTCACAAATGTGCCTATAGGTATTTTCAAAAGCTAATACTCTACTTATTCAATGCATTAGTAAGTTGAAACTATGAACTCAAGCATATAATTGTTTAACACTCCTTACCACCATTTGTCTACTGCTCTAGTCTGAGTTGCATCCAAGGTCTCAAGCCTCTCTAGGTTCTCCTTCATCCACTCATAGTGTTGTCTATAGCTTGTTCTTTGGTGAGTTGAATATGCATCCAGCCAGTGATACACATGCTTAGAAAACTCATAGAAAAATACCTCATACAAATAATCATACAAGTTATTCTGAAGCCACTTTCTTAGATTTTTCACTCTATAGGTTGGATGCTTTAGTATAAAGCTATCTTCCACCTATTATAACTACCACTCAATGTTTTCTAGCGAGAGTCAGTGCATCATTTTATTACACCATTAAAATAACAAAATTCAACATGGGTCCTGCCAACATAACCCAAATGTTTTAGAAATGTTAGAGTTAAGTGCTGATTAAACTGTCTAAGTTGGATCTAGACTCATTAAAACTTGACAAAAACATGGGTTGTCTTTCTGCACTCAACATTTAACACTCAACTACACTAGCATTAATTCACATATGACTCATGCCATATACACTCACTTGAAGCACAATAGAGAAAGAATTGGGGTATGCATTAGGCTAGTTATATTATGGGCAAGATTTCACTTACTGGAACTTGGCCAAATCAAAGAAGGTTTCAAGTAGATACACAAGCATGATCCTTTCATGGGATAAGCCTAATATCCTATAGGTAAAAGTCTTTTGGTATAATTGTTCTTGTCATAGGGGTACAAGCCTTTATTTCACTAAGCTTAGAATCATTAAGGCACTTTGAATGGTTAAAGGACTACTTTCACTTTAATATTCATACTTAAGCTAGTGCTTCTTAGCAAGAGTAGGGACATTTATTATAGGCTCTCTACACTTAGTCAATATACAAGATATACTGACATCATCATTTAACACAGGGACATCATTGATAACATAAACCAAAATCTTGCAAACCACATTCTTAACATAAATTTATGGAACTTAAAACATTATAACTATTATGAGATTCAATAGTAAATTGAAAGACATTCAAACCAGAAACACTGTGTTTTATTACAACCATTCTTAATTAAGCAAAATCCATAAAAATAGAGTCCATAGTAATTAAAATAGAGTAAATAATTGTGAAAGCTATTTAATGGCCAAAATGATCATAGGAAACTTTGGAAATATAAAAATGGGGCCTTAAAGGCATCCATGCTAGTCCTAAGTCTAATGGAAACCATTACATAACATACAAAACCAATTCTCTAGATCTTCTCTACATCAATTTCATGTCATCTACTTCACTAGTTTGATCTCCATTTATAGCTTTATAGGAATGTCTCTTTCTAGGGTGGATTGTGCATTCAAAGGTCCAATTTGGACCCATTATTATCATTATAATGGATCCATTACCTTTCACCCTTAAATCTACAATTACCATATGTCATCCAACTTGGAAGATGCCCTAGGAATCTTATAAATGGTGAGCCTCCTACTAGTTGGTGTAAAGTAAGAACTAATTCCTCTAATTGGTGCCAAAATAAAAAAATAAAAATCATCATGCTAAGTGATTTCCTCACCCCAATGTGTCTATAATGTTGGTGTGAATCCCATACCTACCAAAATAGGGTCCCAACAAACCCTTATGTGATCCCACCTTTCCAATCTAATTTAGCCATGCCAATTATCTTAAGGAACCCCTCAATCTTAAAATATGAGGAGTCCTTATTCCACATCCCCTACAAGACCTTCTTAAGTTCAAAGTAAAAATATATCTTAATTCACACATTAAGGCTTATGTCATGGCTATCAAAGAACTCTTACCTTGGTATGGGGTTGTTGATAATATTTTCCATAAAACCCTAAAATGAATTACTCTCAATTGTTATTATTGTCTCACTAAGGGTTCCATTTACTCCTTGATGTAATTTATGGTTGAATTTTAAGGCCTTCAACATGAAAAAACTTCTCAAGACTAATATTTGATATTTCCTTCATATCAAAAAATTACATAATTAGCAGGATGCCCATTTCATCATGAGATGGTGGCATGTTCTATATTCATCTTACAATCTACCTCACATGGAATAAAGTGAGTTATGTGAACTTTTCCTTCATTCCATTAACAAAGAAACTATGGAAGACCTCTAAAAAATTCCTATCGATATTATCAAGATCTTGAAAGTGTTGTATACATTGATGAAGTGGCCACTAATAGTGGTCATCATAATTATGGGGCCAATTGGTGGATTATTACCCTAAGAAAAAATATGAGGAATTTCAAAATGTGAGCCAAAAAGCATTAATAATTAAGGCCCCAAAAAATTCCACCACTTATGGTGTGCTCGATTAGGGGAAAAGGCCAAATCTAGTGAACAATAATTAGCCTACACCCATGAAAAACACCAAAAAAAATAAAAATACATGTGTTAGGGACCAAAACCCTCTACCTATAGTTCATATGTTTAAACTCACCTGATCTCCACCTTAAAAAATTTAATATCAAAACAAAAACCAAAACCAATTTCATCATGTTGAGCATTTTATGTAGTTTTAAAACCAACTCTATTATCAAAAGTATAATTAACAAGGGTTTAGCCAACCAATAAAAAACATAGGACTATGGAATATTATCCTAACATCTATTATCTCTTCTATCAGGTTATCAGTCATGATACTCAAAATTTTAGGGAGTATAACAAATTCATCCAAAAGATCCCTAGGGATTAAAGGGAAAATTTCATATACATGTTCCTAAGGAATGTAGAAGCAAAACCTCAGGACCTTTAGAAAGGTCCCATTACACCTCAGACCTAATATATATATATATATATATATATATATATATATATATATATATATATATTCACCAAAATAATTTTCCAAACCATCAAGTGTGGAAAATTCCAAACCAAACCTAGGGTAACTTATATAATCAAGTAGTTCAGTACAATCAGCTTACATGAGTAGATACAAAAAATGATAAGGATTCAATTCTAAAATTGCCTTGCCAATGTCACTCCCCAATTGGGAGTCCAAGTTAAAAATAGAATGATAAGGGTTTAATATTTTGAATTAAAATTGGAATAAAATATAATTACTTGTACTTGGGAATATCAATCCATGACTCTTCATGATCTGAGCAACATTTTAGGTGATAATTCAGGTGACAATTCTACCTTAATTGGTGGTAGAACTTTCAGGAGCCATAACTTTTGCACCATAGCTCCGTTTGACTCCCCATTTAAACCATTTGAAAGATTATAATGAAGAGAACATGATGAGATGGATGGAGATATTATCAATGTTTTTTGACCCCCAAAATATTAATAGAAGTGTCCTAAATTTTAATTTCAATAGTGTAATCTAAAAATAGTAAGTTTTTAAAAATAATAATTTCTCAAATTTTGTAATATTGTAAATCATGGAAGTTAAACCACTTCATCTCCCTCAAGATTGATGACCTTACACATGCTCCTCCTACCTTAAAAGTATTTATAAAAATAGATGTATCTTGAAAAGGCAATTAGACATCTTTTCTCAAAGATAAGCATATGTTTGGATCTACAAATTTGATCAATAAGACATCTCTTTGTAGAGATAGACATATGTTTAGATCTACAAATTTGATCAATAAGACATCTCTTCATAGAGATAGACATATGTTTAGATCTACAAATTTAATCAATCAAATTTCTCTTATCATATATAGAATTATTACAATTGTGTTATTCTTGTTTCTTGAATTATCTTTCAACTAAAGCTCCTAAGTATTGGGTCAGTGGTATCAGAGTTGTTTGTCTTTAGAGTGTATGATCTTGAGGATGAGGTCAAATTACAAGAAGCTTGGGTGGAAATTAATAAAACAAATAGACTATCCATATGTTCACTCCAAATGATGTTAAATGGTAGACAACACTAAGACATCTGATCCTTTTAAGGAAATGGTGAATGAATCCCTCTAGCAGTAGCAAGCATAGATGATACAACAATTTTCCCAAATTCTCCAAACCCACATCTATAACCCCACATATTTTGAGTGCCCCAAACCCCTTCAAGGTTTAAGTGAATTTTAATATCCCTACATTTGAAGGCAAAATCAATGTTGATGTAGTATAAAATTGGTTGGATCAATTGCCATCCTATTTTTTTATAAATAAATTCACCAATAAAGAGAAGATAACTTTTGCTCTTTTGAAAACATCATTGCTTGTCAAAGATTGGTGGGAAGTGTACAAGAAGAGATTCAGTATAGATGATATTGGCCTTGAGGTAGAACCTAGTTGGGATTATTTCATAGAAGCTATAAAGGAAGAATACTACCCCATTGGAGGATATGATGATTTTCATATAGAGTGGAAACAACTTCACCAAGGTAAGGAATAGTTTATTTAAGATTACACTAAGATTTTTCATTCTCTATCTGCAAGATTGGGCATCCAAGAAAGTGAGAAACATAATGTTCTAAAATACCATGGTAGACTATAATTATATATATGGGGGGAAATGGAACTCTTCAATTTGAAAACCCTCGGTGAGGCATACAAGTTTGTGGTAAAGATTGAGTAGAAGCATGGAAGAATGAATATGAAGAGTCAACCTTCAAAATGGAAAAGTGACAAAGAAGGTTAAACACAAGGCTAAGTTAGATGTAAAAGAAAGGGAAGACTGGGAAATGGTGTGATTACTACAAATATGAAACTCACTCCAAAGAATAATGTTGAGCCATCAAGTCCCTACTTTTTGAATCATAATCCTCAACATCTATTGATCTACCTCATACACACCTGGTAGTTGAAGATGAAGAAGAAGATATTGTAGATGCTAAGCTTGATGCCATTATTGCTTCATTATAGACCCACAAGGAGAGGAGAGATGACAAGGAAAGGTTTTTTCACTCTAAGTTATGGGTGAAAGGTAAGCCTCTGAATCTCATTCTTGATAGTGGGAGTCAAAAGAATTTAATCTCTTCTAATGTTGTGGAAAGCCTAAATATATCCATGAAGCCTCACCAAAATCCATGTAGTATTGGATGGTTGAGTCCAGGGAGAAACCTTTGTGTCACCCACTAATATCTTCTCTCATATGCAATAAAACCTTTCCAAGATGAGGTCTTATGTGATGTGGTCAATCTAGATGTTTGCAATGTACTCCTTGGTTAGCCATTCATGTATCATTGACATGGCATCTCTGAATCAAGAACTTGAAGGATCACCCTCACTTTTGGAACATGGTGCTACATGGTATTAGAGTTACCACCTTCTACATCTATCTCCTTGATTAGCACTAAGAAATTCCTTCTCATGGTGGTTAAGCCATATAAATCCAAGAAGGCTAATTTTTTAGCCTTAACTACAAAAACAACACAACAAAAAAAGTGAATAAATACCAAGCTAAGGAAGTTCATGGCCTTCCATCCATAGATAGAAATGGTGAATAATCAGGCCTTGCATAGCTCCACAAATCACAATTCATTCCAAGTATGCATCGAGAATAAAATAAAAATAAAACTACCACACTTGATGAAAAATATTGATGCAATGGGTACCATTGCTTCTCAAAAAGGGAGGAATGATATGAGCAATATTTCAAGCAATAATTTTCGTGATGGTTCTACCCCAATTGGTGGTAGAACTTCTGGGAGCCATAACTTTTGCACTATAGCTCTATTTGACTCCCCATTTAAACCATTGGAAAGATAATAATGAGGAGAAAATTATGAGGTGGCATCGAGATATTCTCAATGGCTTTTACCAAAAAAACCAATGCAAGTGTCCTAAATTTTAGTTTTAATAGTGCAGTCTAAAAATAGTAATTTTCTAAAAATAATAATTTATTAAATGTTGTAATGTTGTAAATCATGGAAGTCAAACCACTTCATCTACTGCAATATTTTTGACCTTCCACATCCTTGTCCTACCTTCAAATGTTGTATAAAAATATATGTAGCCTAAAACTTCAATCAGACATCTCTTCTCAGAGATAAGCATATGTTTGGATCTATAATTTTGATTAATAAGACATCTCTTCTTAGAGATAGACATATGTTTGGATCTAAAACTTTGATCAATAAAACATCTCTTCTTAGAGATAGCATTATTACAATTGTGTTATTATTGTTTCTTGAATTATCTTTCAACCAAAGCTCTTGAGTTTTGGATCACCTCATCTTTTGAATATTATGGACAATGAGACTCTCCCTAATCCTATGTAGAATTATGATTTGATATTATATCTTACACAAATACTCTCCTAAATTTAGTTTATTAACTTGATAAAAAAACTAACCTACCCATTACCCATTTTTTTGATGTTTTAAAATTGGGGAATTTATCCAACATAACTCCCCTATCACATGTCTAAATCAATGACATTAATCTAGATATTTTTATATTTGGGAAAGATTCTCTAGATGTTGGCTATTTCTTTGACCTTATTAGTCTCCTTCTTAATTATGAATTACAAAAGAAGTGGGATCTAGTATTGATTTTAAAAGTATGGATCTTTAATAGCCATGCAAAAAGAGAGCCATGGTTGATGATGGAATAGTTATAAACATCATCCCTATCTCTTTCTTACAAAAACTCAGTTATGAGAAACCATCTATCCTAACACTCATAATATATTTTGAAGTTATAAAATCCTCAATTTCACCTATATAGAGATCATTGTGATTCTAAATAATTTAAGCCCCAATACATTGTTAATACAAATTTACATAACTGACAAAGATAAAAATTATAACATGATCTTAGAAATGCCCTACATTCATAGGATGAGGACCATCCCTTCAACATTATTTCAAAAAATCATGTTCTTCCATATGGGTATTGTTTTCATCACCCAAAGAGATCCTAAACCTTTTCACACAGTTAAAATAACCATGTGCAAGTAAGCAAGC
This sequence comes from Torreya grandis, assembly GCA_037957365.1. Taxonomy (NCBI): domain Eukaryota; kingdom Viridiplantae; phylum Streptophyta; class Pinopsida; order Cupressales; family Taxaceae; genus Torreya; species Torreya grandis. The sequence goes on from JARHVA010002676.1 coordinate 1,497,399, forward strand.
TTGCACATTGATTACCACTTGCCTATCAAAAGGGTCACAAAACTCTATAGTTGGTTGATTTTATATTTCCTAAAAAGCCCAAAGTGATTATCTTAAATAAAGGGACATAATACCTCAAGCCACATAAAAATAAAAACCAAAGGAAAAATAGGTTATAACTATGGAAAAATAGTAGTGGTTTATATCGAATAGTCATGTTGATAATTTTGACTATGTCAATAGATGAGTTTATTGATATTTAGAAAAGGATGCACCACTCATTCTACCATTTGACCCAGGATGGGTAAGGACTTATAATTTATCCAAATCTCAAAACTAGGAAACTCATGAGGGGTTAGATAGTATACCTAACATCCATATGGTTGAGATGTTAAAGGACCATGAAACCATCCCTAGTGATGATCTTTATTCTACACATGGTTAATGGGTCCTTTAATATAATGGGGTCAAATACCATTTTGGCATGAGAGCGAGAGTGATCTTGGTCTCCCTAGAAGGAAGATTCATGCTTGTTAGTTTTAAACATGACTTTAAATGAACCAACAATGGGACTGAGTATGAATCTTTATTTCATGGGATGATCATCACTAAATGATTGATAATTCAAAACTTAAAACTCCAATGTGATTCACAACTACTAACCAATCATGTCTTAGAAATCCATCAAAATAAACTTGAATAGACTCATATTTATAAGGACATGGTTTAATAATTTTTTAAGGGTTTTAATTTCATTTATATATAATTATTATCGATATAAATTAATCAACTTTTTGACTCTATGGTTGCTTCTTCATCTTGTTTAGGTCCCTACCCAGTGATATTTTAGTCATATCTCATAGTTTTCTTCAAAGAGTATCTTATTTAGAAGGTGCCTCATGACCCAACCATCACCTATGTATGGAAGGAAACTTTATCCCTAGTCTTTAAACATGATGAAAATGATTAAGCTATCTTATATTTATTCCATGATTAGAATGACCTCCCATATTTTCACCATAAGAGAGGTTTTACTCTCACATGTTATATTATGTCTGCTCTTGGGAGTGATTATTATGAATCTTAATAAAAGGTTGAGTCTTATTTATATTTTTATGAAGATCCTAACATTTTTAACAAAAAAGGGTGAGGAGATGGACCTCTTGTCAGCTCTTGATTAACTAAGGTAATGCTTCCCTAATTTAATATATTATTGATATAAACATAGGAACTAGGGATAATCCCAAAATTCTCAAGCTCTAGTCTTTGATTTCATTATAATAAGTATAATACCACAAGAATATACTCACTAATCAATCTAAATCCTTAATTTTCTCTTATGTGGATTTAGTATGAATCAATCCTAATGTAGTTATTCATAATCTAGTTATGTTTCCTAAATAAAGCCAATAAAAATAAACTTGGGCTAATAAAACCAAAGGTAGTGTTAATGGTGAAAGAAGAAGTCATTAAAATCATTAATGTAGGGTTTATAAATCCTAGGAATTACTCTAAATTTATGTCCAACATCATCCCCATCCTAAAAAAGAATGGTAAATTAGGATATGTATTGAATTTCATGATATTGATAAAATCATGCCCTAAGGATGATTATCCTCTTCAATCTTTTAAAGTTTATAGTTGATGTTAAAGATGGTTATGCATTACTATCCCTAATGGAAATTTTATCTAGTTATAATCAAAACCACATATCTAATGACTATCAAATCAAAACCTCCTTCACCACACCATGGGGTACCTTTTATTATGTAGTCATGCCTTTTGGCCTTATAAACTATGGGTAAACATATCATATGGACATGACCCACAATTTCTATGATACTATTCATAAGATAGTGGAGGTATATGCAAATTTTCACTCAATCAATAATTTACTTAATAAATCAAGTTACTTAACCTCGTTAAGTGATATCCAAGATGCAATTGAGGTAGTAAAACACTTCCTTAATCAATGTCAAAGAATAATGGAAATCGGACTATAGATATGTAAATATTAAAAAATTAAACCTTTAATGAAAATTCTTAGATCTAAAATTCATCTAAAAATGAAATACTTGCAGGAAAGGAATAGAAGTTGAAAGCAAAAGTTTAACTAAGTTAAACTAGGAGTAAATCTTAGTAGAGACTTAAAAATGATAAATAAAAAAATAGAAGAGGGAGTGAGATAGGATAGCATGGAGCTGAATTAAAATTGACAAGAATAATAAATGTAAAAAAAGGCATTAAAAATGTGTGAAAGTTTGAGTTTTGAAGGCTAAATTTAGAACTCAAATGAAAGGTGATATAATTTCCCCTATTTGTAAAGGTGATTATGCAATCATTGGTCCTAGTGATATCCACTACATGGGATGATGAAGCCACCACATGAAATTATGGAACCACCTTATTGGTAATGGTTCCATCATGGACCATTGTGGTTCCATCATTGGGAGGGGAAATTTCATCCCCCATAGAAGGTTTTTATGATAAGTTTAAAGAGGCAAAAAAACTCAAACAAAAGGGGGCTGGATGGGTATAATATGGATATAGGGAAGTAAGAATCCAATTAAAGTGTTAGAGAAAAATCAACTTGAGCATAAATTAGGATATAATTATATCATCACTGGACATCATACCATGAAATTTGCACTATAAGTTTTTGGGTGCATACATATTTCTCCCTCAGGATGAAGCCTTGTCATGAATTGATGAGGGTGTGGTAAAAGGAAATGACATGAAAAATGGAAGGGGGTTATAAATACTTACCTTACCTTAGTGGTGTTATGAAGCTAGTCGATAAACCATGCAACCTATAGATAAAAGATTAGAATCAAGTGCAATTTAATGAAAAAGTAGAAATATACTATATAATCAAATCATGGGTGAGAGTACTTAAAATTTATGTCAGGAATGTCATAGTAACTAATAAATTATTTTTTATGGGTATGGAATCTTATACTAAGTCATCCCATAACTAGAAAATCATAAAATATGTTATAGAAGATAGAAAGCCACAAAATTATCAATTTTGAAGCATGATTCATGAAACCTAGATATAATATGACTTATAATCATGAAAATAGACATTTGTAATAGAATGTGACAAAATTGTAGAATTTTTAGACCAAAATAACTAGATTGATGATGCAAAAAAAAATAGGCCAACCTTTCGAAGGACATAACTTTTGACCCATATCTCCATTTGGGCTCTTCCACATGCCAAAATGATTGTCTCAAAAAGTTTATTGTTTTCTTAATAGTTCCACTTGCTTAGGGGTTTTTTATATTTTTCAAAGGCCATACATGATCATTTGAACATCCAAAATAGCAATTTAATTATGTTTTTGGGATTTTTCTATTTTTAAAAATTGTATATTTTTAGGACCGAATGTTAACTTCAGCTAAATTTTGTCCAATAGGCTAATTTTAGCATTTAGAATATTTAGGGATATTTTTAGATATATGTGAACTTTCATGTGAAGCATACTATAAATAACAGTTGCTAAAAATAAATATTTTATAAGATTTTAATTTTTTTCAAATTTTTACATGTCAACTCTAATTTCCAAGTTGAGGCTTATTTAAGAATGGTTTGGGTTTGTAATTATTTCAATTCATTTAATATGAATCAATAAAATTTATTGTTTTCAAAATATATTCCTATTGATAATGTATTGTGTTGATAGTTTTTAGGTTCCTTAATTGATGACCTATATATTCAAAAACTTGCCAAAATTAGACTCATTTGTGCAAATTAAATCTATGAGATTTTTAGATCTGGATTTTTTGTGATGATTTTGGAAATAAAGTATTAAAAATATTGAGCATGAGATGAGGACAAAATATATATCAATGGTAGGTGGAGAAGGACATGATAGTTTGCTTTTTATTGGTTTTTCCTTTTTTACCCCAAATTCATCATTTTTCTTAAAATGCACTAAAACTCTAGTGATTTTGGAAAATTTTAGTCTTAAAATGTTTGTGGGGAGGGTTAGAAATGGAATTTTAAAATTTTTGTGTCTTTTAAAAAATATTTTGAGGATTTTGGGGTGTTTTATAAGTATGCGAGTAGTGGATTAAATCATTCAATTAAAGACAAAATCACTAGTCTTTGTAGACCAATAATTACATAACTATCATAGTCGATCCATAATCACATATTTTTTGTAGGGTTTATAAATATGCAACCTATAATAAATATTGGTTATGTAATCACTTAGGTTAGTTTCATAACCATTTCCTACCAATAAGGATGGTTATATAACCACTACTTGAAGACATGGGTGGTTATATTCCTTGGGACTAAGAGGGGAAATTGAGATTGATGAAAGGACAAAGATAAGAAATAAGATGACTTGCATTATTTTAATACTATAGGGGACTTAGATTTTCTATATCAAAGTTTCATAATAGGACTGGCTTTCCCTTGTTATAGTGCTACTACTAGTAAATGAGTTAGCAATTCTAGATCAAATAGGCATAATCTGACTGACACATGTGGGGATTATCCTTACCTTGAGTAGGTTATTATGTGACCTACTCACCTATTTGGACCCTAACAAGAAAAATTTCATACTCCCTCAGGATTAAGGAGAGTGGCCTATCACTCTAGTTAATGTGTACAAGATTGTATGTCCATTAATGATAGGTCAATTAGTGGCCCTTTGGGGGGCCACAAGTAGGATTGAGGTAGAGGGTATGGTCAAACACTTTATGATATTGTAACACTTGAAGTGGATGTGAAATGTAGAGTGAGGATTTATAATATTTAGGGATCAATAATCCCTAATCTATATAAAGTGATCATTTGTATCCTTGTTACCCAAATGGTGAGGGACAAGGGTATTGATAATTAATTTATACCAAGTCCTTGATAATCCATCAAATAGAGGAGAGGAGAGTTAAATTTTATTGTGGTCTTGATATATTGGCCTTCACTTACATATATGTATACTAGGTGGCTATATTGGGAATGATTTTTGTCAGTCACACCATTCTCCTTATGAGCTAGGTGTATAAGAGAATAATCCCCTACCAAAGGGGAGTAGATATTGGGGATGTAAGTTCCATCAAGGCCTCAATATGGACATGTGGTAACATTTTGAGATTTCACCCAACTAATATGGACTTTTATAGATATAGATTTGATATCCCTACCCTACCAAGGCATGGGTAAATAGTGGGATGAGGAGGTTGCCTATGTCGTGATGGCCACTAGGCCACTTAGGTACAAGATAGACTACTACAATTTGAGTTATACCTAATAGATAAGGTGCCTCAATAATTAAACATGAAATATTTAAATATATTTCCCATATAAATATTAGTATATATAGGTATGCAAGAGGCACAAGTAGGTATCCTAGAGTGCCTGCCATGACACACACTTTTATAACGGTGCATATTACTTGAGTGGTTTAGTCAAGAGTTGCATATGGGGTAGGAGTCGATAGGACATCAACATGAAACTCCTCATCCCCACCACCATAATATGACCCTAGTGATTATGATTAAACACAACAACATAAATAGGTTGGTGGAGATGGTGAAGGTCTATAGTACATTGAGTTGGATGAGAACCTCAATGTTGAGGATGCTAACTATGAATCTGATCTATATTGGCATGATGATGACACAAATAATTATGTGTTAGTATGATACCTATAGAGGAATTTTAGTTTAATATTTAATGAGTTTTCATTGTGTTATGGGCTTTAATTCCATGTTTTCTTAGTTTATGCACTTTAGATGGCTGGCATGTGATGATATACCATGTATTTATTTATTTTTGATAAAATGCTATGGATGATTCTCATATATGTGAAAAAAATTTATGTAAATGATGTAATATTATGGATATATATTAAAGTACCCATTTGTTAATAGTTTTTTTTAGGGGATGACCTAGTTATTTTGTTATACAAAACACATGACTTCCAGTTTGTATCAAGGGAATGAAAAAGGACATAGGATAAATGTGAGATGATAAAATATGAAAACCATGAATCAAAATTTTGTAAGAGAAAGGAAGATGAACTAATCCTTACAATAAAAGGGAGAATTGTATTTCTTGTTAGAATTACAAAATACTAACTTCATTGGATTCATCTAGAGATAACTAGACCTCAAAAAATTAGTAAATTGGATAAAGTTATCTTTTTTACCATAGGCGTGTAAACAAGATTTTTGAATAAATTTTTATTTAGACACTTTTAAATTTTTTATTTTGCATTTAACTATTACTAATTTTTGTGACACCCTACACCTAGTCTTATGTGACTAGGAAGACACACATAATCATAACCAAAGGATATATGTAAGTGAGTAAAGACACCTCTACCCAATGCTAACCTCACACAACTAGTCAGATGTGAGGTGTCATCACTAAAGTATAAAAAGTCTTAGATAGTTTAAATTTAATTTTGATGTGCATATAATTTTTATAAGTATATTTCTATTTTCAAGGCCTTTACCCCCAATTCTTGGCCCAATAAAAATAGTGAGATGGAAGGTCTCATCACTGAAGACCAAGATATGTATGTATATTTACCTATTTTGGCATGCTAATGTTTTGCTTTAGAAGACACCATAAGAGGAGACTCATTCATGGACCAACCTCTATACTAGGTTACAAGATAGCATTTTCTATGTTTTTCAAGATGATATAGGTAAGATAGGTGTACTCTACTCGTAATAACTACAGTAAAAACTAATGTAATGCTAATTTTTAAAATATTTTTTATGGGATAATAATTTAATATGTAAATGTAATAATATTATATGCTACATTTTGGAAGTTTAATGTTATTCAAATTAACAACAAAATAATCACCAAACGCAAAATCTTATATGCAACTCAACACACAAACTATGAAAAAAGGGTAATGTGACATGTAATAAATAAATATATACACAACTAAGGTGAAAATATTTCACATATTCACTAAAATCCTTGCCTTATAAAGTGAATAATTTATAGACTCCATTATTGAAGTCCTTAGTCACTAGGGAAGGGCTTAAATTGTTAAGTTTAAAATTATAGCCTTATTCTTTCTTCTTATAAATGTATCATGTTCTCATGGAGATATTTATTGTATTTATTACCCATGTGATCTTCATATGTGAGATGGTTATGTGAAACAATGAATCATTTATCTAATGTCTCAAATTTAACTAATCAGGCATTCCTATACTTGTCATGGTCAAGGAGACCTTGGAGAAAGACACAAAGGATAGGTATCTCAACCTCAATAGGTAAAATAACTTAAAATCCAAACATAAAGGAATGTGAAGTTTCCCCATAGGTGTTTCAATTTTGGTTTTATAAGCCCAAAGTGTTTGATAAAGATGTAAATTCCAATCTCATTTAGAGATCATGACTATTTTTATCAAGATCAATTTTAGGGTTTTATTGGTGGATTTACCCTAGATTTTAGCCTCTAGATAATACAATGATGTCATGTGATGTAATATGGTAAATTTATTACATGCTACACACACTATATGGTTTTTAAAGGGAGATCCATTTCATGTTTTGATGATTTTTGAAATTTTTAATCCACAAATGATCTAGTTCAAAATAAAAAAATTAATGACTAAGCCAATAATAGTTGTAAGAGGAATTTATTCACCCACTTCATGAAATATTTTTGGTTATGAAAATAAAATAGTGACCATCCAAATAAGTGGAGGATAAGTTACCTATCAAATCTATACCCCAATTGGAAAAGGGCCAAAGTGTAACAATGGGCTATAGATCCCAAGTAGGAATGTGGATTTCAAGAGAGAAGTGTTGGAACTTCTCACATTTCCAAACATATTTGATGGCATTATGTTCAATTTTGGGCCAAACGTATCCCATTATATGTATTTTATGAGTGGTTTTATGGCCACCAAAGTGACTACCACAAACCCCATTTTTATAATTTAAGAGGACCCTTTCCTATTCCTTTTGGTCTACACATCTTAAAAACATTCCATCAAAGGCCTTGCTATAGATAACCTAATCTAATATGACATACTTGGAATTGATAACACTCAGACATTACGTCTACTAAGAGTTGGCCCCTTCAAGATAGGTACACTAATTTAAGTGATGAATGATATTAACATACCAAATAGAAAAAATGACAACAAGATTATATGTGTAACAAAATAATTCATAAATAAAATCAATATAAATGAGATTGTCAATTTCTAGAGGAGAGTCTACCACCTAATTGAAAATGAATTATCCCTTGGACTTCTAGTAAAAAAATATAAATCTCAAAGTCACTCAAAATCATGATAAAAAATATAGTATTTTATGAGAGTGGTATTTGGGTTAAGAACATTCATAAAGCTTTAAACTTTACCATGATCCTAGTTTCCTGATTAAGCATATAGTGTCACAATTGCTTAGTTGTGAACATAATTTCCAAGCATTCTTTATCGGCTTGTGTGTAGTGTGTTTCATAATATATGAGAGTATAATTAATGACGTAGATGACATGGTCCTTGCCACCTTAATTCTCTTGGACTAATAAAAATTGAATAATAAAGAGAGACACCTTTATTTACCTAATATAAAGCATGAGGGCCCTGTAAGATTTGGGCTCCATGAGCATTGAAGGATACATAGGAAAGTGTTTTACTACCTCAATTTCATCTTAGATATCACTTATATAGGTTAAGTAACTTGATTTCTTAAGTAAATTATTGATTGGGTGACCAATTACATATACATCCACTATCTTATTAACTATCATAGAAAATGTGGTGATGTCTTTATGATAAAGTTACCCTTAGTTTTTAAGACCAAATGGCATGACTACATAACAAAAGGGACCCCATGGTGTGGTGAAGGAGGTTTTAATTTGATTTTAATTAGATATGTGGATTTGATTATAACTAGATAAAAATTCCATTAGGGATAATAACTCATAACCAATGATAACATCAACTATAACATTGAAAGATGGAAAATGAAAATCATCCTTAGGGCATGCTTTTATTAATATTATGAAATTAAATATATGTCCTAATTTAACTTTCTTTTTTAATATGGGGATGATGTTGGACATACATTTGGAGTAATTTATATGATTTATAAACCCTAAATTGATGAGTTTAATGACTTCTTCATTTGCCATTAACACCAGTTTTGGTTTTATTAGCCTCAGTTTATTTTTATTAGCTTTATGCTAGGAAACATGACTAGATTATAGACAACTACCTCAGGATTGATTCATACCATATCCACATAAGAAAAAGTGAAGAATTTAGACATATTAGTTAGTATCTTATTGTGGTATTATACTTTTTATAATGAAATCAAATACTAGAGCTTGAAAATTTTGGGATTATCCCTAGTCCTATGTTTATATCAATAATATCTTCAATTAGGGAAGAATTCCTTTAGTTGATCAAGAGCTGACAAGAGGTCCATGTCTTCACCCTTTATGTTAAAAATGTCAAGATCTTCATCAAAAGATAAATAATACTCAACCTTTTAGTAAGATTCATAATAATCACTTCCAAGAGAAGACATAATATAACATGTGAGATTAATATCTCTCTTGTGGTGGAAATACAAGAGGACATCTTATGCATGGAATAAAAATAAGATCACTTCATCATTTGCATCAAGTTTAAAGACTAAGGATAATGTTTCCTTCCATGCATAGGTGATGGTTGGGTCATGAGGCACCTTATAGATAAGATAATCTTTGAAGAAAACTATGAATAATGACTAAATTATCATTGGGTAGGAGACCAAAACAAGAGGAGGAAGCAATCATAAAATTAGAAAGTTGATAAATTTATATTGATAATACTTCTATAAAAATGAAATCAAAAACCTTGGAAACTTATTACACCATGTCCTCATAAATATGAGGGTGTTCAAGTTTATTTTTATGGATTTCTAAGACATGATTAGTCACTAATTGTGAATCACATTAGATTTTTAGGGTTTAAATAATCAGTCATTTAGTGATGAGCATCCCATGAAATAAATATTCATACTTGACCCCATAGTTGGTGCATTAAAAGTAAATTTTAAAACTAACAGGCATGACTCTTCCTCCTGAGGAGACCAAGATCACTCTTTCTCTCATGCCAAAATGGAATTTGACCCCATTATAGTGAAGGACCCATTGGCCATGTGTAGAATAAGGATCATCACTAGGGATGATTTCATGGTCTTCTAACATCTCAACCATATGGATGTTAATTATAATTTCTAACCCCTCATGAGTTTCTTAGTTTCAAGATTTAGATAAATTATAAGTCCTTACCCATCTTGGGTCAAATGGTAGATTGAGTGGTGCATCCTTTTATAAATATCAATAACCTCATTTGCTAACATAATCAAAATTATCAGGATGACTATTTGATATAAACAACTAATATTTTTCCATTGGTTTTTATTTTACTATGGCTTGAGGTATTATGCCCCTTTATTTAGGAAAACCACTTTGGGCTTTGCTAGATCTATAACATCAACCTATTATAGGTTATTTTGACCCTTTTGGCAGGAAAGTAGTAAACAATGTGCAAGCTTGGTTACTTACACATCATCATTTTAAGTGTGTGAAATGGCTTATGATCTCTTTGGGTGATGAAAAACATACCTAGATGCAAGAACATGATTTTTTGAAATAAGGTTGAAGGGATGGTCTTCATCCTATGAATGTAGGGCATTCCTAAGATCATGTTATAATTTTTATCTTTGTTAGTCATGTAAATTTTTTTTAACATTGTATTGAGGTATAGAATAATTAGAATCATAATGGTCCTGATATAGGTGGAATTGAGGCTATTATAGCTTCACAAGGTATAATGAGTGTTGGAATAGTTGGTTCTCCATAACTAAATTTTTGTAAAAAAGAGAAAGGGATGATGTTTACATCTATTCCATCATCAACCATGAATCTCTTTTTACATGGTTATTATAGATCCATACTTGTATAATCAAGTCTAGATCCCCCTCTCTTTCTAATTCATAAATAAGAAGGAGACCAATAAGGTCAAAGAAATAGCCAACATCAGATAATATTTCCCAAGTGTAAAAATATATAGATTAATGTGATTGATATAGACATGTGGTATGGGAGTTATGTTGGATAAATCCCACAATTATAAATAATAATAAAAAGGGTAATGTGTAGGTTAGTTATTGATCAATTCAAAGAACTAAATTTAGGAGAATATTTTTGTAAGATCTAAGATCGAATCATAATTTTGCATAGGATTAGGGAGAGTCTCATTATCCATAATATTCAAAAGATGAGGATTCATGGTTGATATTCCCTGGTGTAAGTAATTATATTTGATTCCTATTTGAATTCTAAATATAAAACCCCTATCATTCTAGTTTGAACATGGACTCCCAATTGGGAAGTAACATTGGTAAGGAAATTCTAGAAGTGGAAGCCTTATCATTATTGGTATTTACTCATGTAGGTTGATTGTGTTAAACTACTTGATTCTATAATTTACCCTGGGTTTGGTTTGGCATTGTCTACACTTGATGGTTTGGAAAATTATTTTGGTGAATGTGTGTTTGTGTGTGTGTATACATATATATATATATATATATATATATATATATATATATATACATATATATATATACATATATATATATATATATATACATATATATATATATGTATATGTATATGTATATGTATATATATATGTATATGTATATGTATATATATATATGTATATATATGTGTGTGTGTGTGTGTGTGTGTGTGTGTGTCTATATGTGTGTGTGTACACACACACACACACACACACACACACACATAAGGTATGCAGTGTAATGGGACCTTTGTAAAGGTCTTGAGGGTTTGCTCCTACATTCCTTAGGAATATGTCTATGTTATTTAGCTTATGATCCTTGTGGTTTGGAAAATTATTTTGGTGAATATATATATATATATATATATATATATATATATATATATATGTATATGTATATGTATATGTGTGTGTGTGTGTGTGTCTATATATATAGACACACACACACACACACACACACACACACACACACACACACACACACACACACACACACACATATATAAAGGTCATGAGGGTTTGCTCCTACATTCCTTAGGAATATGTCTATGTTATTTAGCTTCTGAACCCTAGGGATCTTTTGGATGAATTTGTTATACTCTCTAAAATTTTGATTATCATGACCAATAACCTAATGGAAGAGATAATAGATGTTAGGATAATATTTCATAGGCATATGTTTTTTATTGGTTGACCAAACCCTTGTTAATTATTCTTTTGATAATATAGTTGGTTTTAAAACTACATAAAATGCTCAACATAATGAAATTGATTTTGGTTTTGATATTAAATGCTTTGGGGTTGAGGTAAATTAATTTTAACCATATGAAGTATATGTGGAGGGTTTTGGTCCCTAACACATGTATTTTTATTTATTTTGGTGTTGTTCATGGGTGTAGACTAATTATTGTTCACTAGATTTAGCATTTTCCCCTAATTGATCACACCATAAGTGGTGTAATTCTTATTTATATTAAAGATTATGGGGTATTTATTGATATATTTTGGATCACATTTTGAAATCCCTTATTTTTTGGTTTAGGTTAATAATCCACTGGTTGGCCCCATAATTTTGATTACCACTATCAATGGCCACTTGATCAATATATAAAACATTTTCAAGATATTCTTCATAAGGCCATTACAGAGTTTTTTAGAGGCCATTCCTAGTCTCCTTATTAATGAAATGATGGAAAAGTTCACATATCTCCATTTATTCCATTTGAGGTACATTAAAAGATGAATATAGAACATGCCACCATCTCATGATGAAATGGGCATCTTATTAATTACGTAATTTTTTGATATGAAGGAAATATTGAATGTCAGTATTGAGAAGTGTGTTCATATAGAAGGCCTTAAAATTCAACCATCAAATACATCAAGGAGTGAATGGATCCCTTATTGAGGCAATCATACCAATAAAGAGTGATTCAATCTAGGGTTTTATGGAAAATATTATCATTAACCCCATACCAAGGTAAGAGTTCTTTGATAGCCATAGTATAAGTCGTAATGTGTGAATTGGGATATCTTTCTAATTCAAACTTAGGAAGGTCTTATAGGGGATGTCAAATAAGGAATCCTCATATGTTAATATTGAGGAGTTACTAAAGATAATTGGAATAAGTCACCATGTTATTGAATTTGGTAGTTGGCATGGCTAAACTAGACTAGAAAGATGTGATCACATAAGGGTTTATTGGGCCCCTATTTTGTTAAGTATGGGATTCACACCAACATGTAGATGAATTGGTGTGAGGAAATCACTTGTCATGTTTATTTTTATTTTATAATATTTTACTCCAGTTGGAGGAATTATTGCTTACCTTGTACTAGCTAGTAGGAGGCTAACCATTTATAAGATTCCTAGGGCATCTTCTAGGTTGGATGACATGTGTTGATTGTAGATTTAGGATTGAAAAGTTATGGATCTAGTAGAATGATCATAAGGGATCTAGATCAGCACTTCATGTATACACTCCACCCTAGAAAGAGACATTTCTATAAAGCTATAAAAGGAGATCGAACTAGTGAAGTAGACGACATGAAATTGATGTAGAGAAGATCTAGAGAATTGGTTTTGTATGTTATGTAATGGCCATCATTAGACTTAGGGCTATCATTGATTCCTTTAAGACCCCATTTGTATATGGCCAAACTCATATATGAGCCTTTGGGCCATTAAATATCTTGAGTAAGTATTTACTCTATTTTAATTACTATGAACTTTGTTTTTATGGATTTTGATTATTTAAGAATGGTTGTAGTAGAACATAGTGTTTCTAGTTTTAATGTATTTCAAATTACTATTGAATTATGTAATGGTTATAATGTTGTAAGTTCCATATATTTATGTTAATAATGTGGTTTGTAAGCTTTTGGTTTATGTTGTCAATGGTGTCCCTATGTTAAATTATGATGTCAGTATATCTTGTATATTGACTAAGTATATAAAGCTTATGCTACATGTCCCTACTCTTGCTAAGAAGCACTAGCCTAAGTATGAATATTAAAGTGAGAATAGTCCTTTGACCATTAAAAGTTCCTTAATGATTTTAAGATTAATGAAACAAAGACTTGTACCCCTATGAATATAACATGTTTTCCAAAAGGATTGTGCTTATAGACTATTAGGCGTAGCCCATGAAAGGCTCATGCCTATGTATCTACTTGAAAGCTTCTCTAATTTGGTCAAGTTCTATAATTTAAATCTTGCCCATAAAATAACTAGCCCAATGCAAGCCCTGATTCTTTCTCTACTATACTTCAAGTAAGTGCATAAGTCCTATGTCATTTGTGAATTAATGTCAGTGTAGCTAAGTTTTAAATGTTGATTATAGAAAGATAACCCCATTTTTATGCTAGGTTATAATGAGTCTAGAACCAACTTAGATAATTGAATGAGCACTTGACTCTAACTTTTTTAAAACATTTTGGTTATGTTTCCAGGACCCATGTTGAATTTTATTATTATAATGGTACAATAGAATTATTATCTAATTTTCCCTAGAAAACATTAAGCACTAGTTGCAATAGGTTAAATATAGCTTTGAACTAAAGCATCCAACATATAGAGTGAAAAAGCCAAGAAAGTGGGTTCAAAATAACATTTATGATGCTCTGTATAAGGTAGTTTTCAATGAGTTTCTTGAGCATGTGTACTAATGGTTGGATGAATATTCAACAAACCAATGAAGAAGCTATGAACAACATTATGAATGGATGAAGGAACACCTAGAGAGTCTTGAGATCCTAGATGCCACTTAGACTAGAGTAGTAGATAAATGGTGGTAAAGAGTGCTAAATAGTTATATGCTTGAGTTCATAGTTTCAACTTACTCATGCATTGAGGAAGTAGAGTATTAACTTTTTCATGGACCTAGAGGCACATTTGTGAAGAATTTAGTGCAAAACTAAAAAATCTGATGGTGGATTATTGGTTTAGAACTTTGGGGATGGAAGGCCAAAGTGCTTTCATGAATGAGAAGTGTTAAGAGGGAAAAATGGGATGTGTCAATAGATAAAAATGGAAAGGGATGAGCATATTGACGCTTAAGAGCTCAAAAGATAGACCTATAATAAGAGATGGCATAGGATGATAGAATATTTGGAACTTGGAAGTGTTGAGAGAAGCCATAGTGAGTGGGAAGGGCATAGGGAAGGATCTCTTGTCATGAAACAACATAAGGATCAAATAAATAATGAATCAATAGATCAAGTTTGGTATTTCATAGGTGTGGAACCCATTGGGTACCTATAAGACTTGGTGACTGAAGATGCACTAAATTTGCCTACGCCCTTTGAACTTATAATGCATGCTCATGTGTTGGATCCCCCACTTGAAGAAATCACAAGAGTGATAATTGACCCTATTATCTACATAGATTTTATATGATTTACAAATTTGGCATGTAATTTCGTGATTGAAAATATTATTCCTTACAAGTGAGTAGAAATAACTCTAGACCATTAAAGGTTAGCTTGTTATAATAAAAATTGAGTGTAAACATCCTATCTCAACTAATGTCAACAACACAATGTGGGAAATATCCCATAAGAAGTGGTCTAGTGCCATATTTAAGAGGTATAGTTCCATTATCATCAACTACACTAGTAATAATAATGGGACCAATCCCTAACCTAGTAGTTGGAGGTGTTGGAGGACCACCACCAAGATAGATTCTAGGGGGATAAGAACCCTAAATACCATCTATGACCACACAAAATTTACTATAAAATATCCATGCACTTGCCTAAGTATCATGGTGTTGAAAATACCAGAGTATGTGCTGAAGTGTGAACTATAGTGGCATGCTCATAGCATAACCCAGTCAGAGCACAAGGCAACCCAATTTTTGACCACTCTATTTAATCATGCTCATAATTGGTATAGTAAATTTGATCCTAACAAAGATATGGTAGATTAACAAACCCTAGAGGAGGCATTCCTTAAGGAATTTGACATTCCAGAGTTTGAATAGTGGAACATCACTATGCTAAAAGAGATAACCCAAAGAATCTAAAAAAGTGTGTAATTATATGATGTGAGGTTTAAGATGCTCCTTAAAAACATAACTTATAGCATACACCCTTCCCAACATACATAATGGTTTATTGGAGGGTTATTAGTACCATTCCAAATAACACTTTCCATGAAGAATTATATAGACACTCACAAAGTGTTTTAAGTCGTGCTAAGCATTGAGGTAGTTGGAAGCATGGATATTGGGATTAACCCATTTATGGAGGTGTAAATTGCATCTGTAGCTTCCTAAATCCAAATCCTTACTTCTATTTCATTGCAAGATGCATGAAATGGATTATAGTGCACTGAATATGAAGTTGAAAGGCATAATAGGAATAACTACCTATGAATGAATATGTGCACATTGCTTCTAAGATGTGAAGTTTATCAAGAGGTGCATGATCTTTGCAACTACCATTTGTTTCAATGTGGCAACTAGGTCAACATATCCATCTATTATTGGTTATGTAATGCCTACATCCATACTACAATTGATTATTGGGTGATTGATGAGATGTATGAGAACATAGAGAGAGGTGCAAGGTAGGCAATTGTAGTAGTTGGAGGGCAAGCTAACAAAGGAAATGAATGCTATGGCCAATAAAATACAAGTTTTAGGATGTAATGACATGCTAAAAGCTGAGGTGGAGCATGAGGTGGTAGAAGGTTCCCAACCCAATCATGTTACAAGTATGGCTTGATAGAGCACTATCAACATGACTACCTTAGATATCCCACATGTGGGTATTATCAATGGTCCCATAAGGTCAATGAATGCCCTGACCTATACAAAATTTAACTTAAGGTAGACCTAGTGTAAACAAGGGCACTAGAATGATTAAGTACAAGATAAAAATGGAGAATTAGACTTTGAAGGCATAATGAAACTAAATAGAGAGAGTTAAAGTGTAGGAAACTAATCATATTAGATTAGCCACTCAACCACCAATTACACCAATATTAGAGTTACACATAAAATATGGGGATAAGGGCCACTTTAAGCATGTAACATGGCTAAAATCCAAAGATGTTCCTTGTCTAGACTCAACATGCCAAAATATGTATTTTAGTAGGCCATGAGTGTAATCCAAAGCCTATAAGGGGAACTCAATTCAGAATGAGACCTAGAAGTGTAGGCTACTTCCTCTCAAAAGAAGCAGGTTTAACCAAGAGTTGAGATACAAGAATTAATGAAGATCCTATACCTCCTAAAAATAGAGGGGATGTTAACCCTATTTAAGAACTTACTCTTGGATCATTTAGGCCAAAATCTATTTGAAGTCACTACACCACACATGGAGAGGATGTAAGAAGTCAAACATACACAAAATGTAGAGTAAAATCAAGAACTCCTTATGGATGTCACTATTGATGGATGGTTTGTATGTGAGGTCCTTATAGACATAAATACTGAGGTTAACGTCCTAGCCAAGAATTCCAAAGAGAAAATAGGTTAGCTAGACTTAAGGCCTTCCCCTCATGCACTTTTCATGGCCAATAAGACCTAAGCATAACCTATCATAATTATGAAGAGTGCATTTATACATATCATGGGTGTTGAGTTCCATGTCAAATTTGAATTAATTAAGTTAGTATAATAAGACAACTACCTAATACTTCTACGGAAGCCATGGTATTATATGAATAACATAGATATGCACTTCAAGAAACACTACATGACATTTAATAATGAAAATGAGATGGTAGTTATACCCCTCTCATAGGACCAAGGACCCCCTATGTTGAGAGGGTAGACCTCAAGGATGGGATCGACCATATATATAACATCATGATGTAAGGTACTAAGACTCTAAACCTTGATGATCAAGGATTCCTCACGCAAGAAGATGGATAATCAGCCGTAAACACCACTAACATTACTTACAATAGTTGGGTTGATGAAGTATATGAGACCACTAATAGAAGATGCCACTTAGTGCATTTAAAGGCACCAAAATATGTAAAAATAAGTTGGGTCTAAAATGATCACACATCAAAAATATGGGTCCCTTACACCAAGAAAAAGGGAAATATTGTGTTTTTCCTTAGTAAGGACAAACTTTTAATGATCCTAAGATATGAATGGAGTAATATAGTGTAATAATATGTCTAAGAACTTGAATCATGTGTCCTAAAAGAATTGGATAAAATGTGTGTACTAGTATATACATTAAAAGGCACTGATGCTCGATGGTGGGTAGTAAAAAGACTAGCTTGCCAACTTAGCAAGATGTGAAGGTAGCCATGTAAACTAGTTTCAAGAAGAGCAATGATGACCTAGACATCTCTACCTACTCTGGTGATTCTGACCCTATAGTGCATGTGTGCTTGTGTGAGGAAACATGGACTGAATAGAACATAAATGCCCCAAGTAATATATGGGTACATGTATTCTATAATACCTTAAAGACATGGGTATGAACTTGAAATGTTTCCAATGAGACAATTTATGAGATATCCAATTGGGATGCACTAAATGAGTACTTTTTTCACACCTTATCCTTTTATTTACAAAATCTTAAACTGATTGAGCCATTATAAATAGTTTAGAGGCTAGTGTTTAAGGAAACTAAAATATTGGAGTACTTGAAAGACATGTTCAGTGAAAATGGGTTGACACTCTTGACTTTATTTTAATATCAAACCCTCAATAATTCTCTAGTGATGAGAATAATGAAACATGGAAGGCATGAAACTTTCCAAACCTGATAGGCAAAATAAATCTAGTACACTAGGTTGAGGATAGTACTCTCGAGGAAGAAGACCCTACCCACCTTTGCATACAAACAACTGAGGTTATAATTTTAGGGTTCACATCAGGATAAGAATGAGCCCTAATGTGCACCATTAAAAATGATAAATGTAAACCTCAGTTCAAAAGGGGAACCAAAGATTGCTACTCTGGGTGCCTGTTAGTCTAATGTGGAGTTGGTGTGTATTGTATACTTCTTGAAAGAATTAAAAGACTTTTTACCTTAGAACTATAGAGACATAAATGGCACATAACCTATATACACATAATATTTTCAAACTTTTATCACTTACTGACACTTTGTATCTTACAAGAACCCATTGAGTCTCAATCTCTCTAAGTGCATGCCTTAAGGGGTGTACCAAGAAAGGGTTGGCAAAACCATTGGTGCTTTATAAGACTATTGTCCCTATTTCCACTTTTAATTTGAACACTTGTCTCCTAAAATAATTTACCATAATCTTATTCTTCTCAATCTTACACATTACAAATGTTTCTCACATCATTATCCTCATTTTTCTTGCCTTGATCCCCTTTCACCATTTCACTATACTATGTCAACTAGGTCAGCCTTGTATAGTTTTTAGCCTCTAATTATTATACAAGGTTGATTGGGTTGACCCTGTACTATTTTTGGGTAGTTTCACTTGAGAGTTTTGTTAGCCCTTTGGTTAACCCAACTAAGGACCTAGTGAATTATCTCTCAAAAACATATAGGGTCAAATGGGTCAACCCCATATAGATGACATATTTGGAAGGATTTAGGGAGAGATCCATCTATATATATAAGTTCATTTCCAACCATTTGAGAATAGAGAAGGAAATAAGAATAAGTGTGAATGAACATCTTCTTATTGACCATTCTACTTGAGGAATAAAAATTAGGATTCCATACTTTCATTGGAGATACAAATCTTGTTTTGTAGAGAATTTTCTTAGATGCATAGATAGGTTGTGTAGCCTAGAGATGATTTTTATTTTTTATCCTTACATACCAAAACAATATCTTGTGAACCACCTTGGCCAAGGGAGAGACTGAGGCTAGGTGGGTTCATCTCCAAAGGTAAGTATTCCTAACTTTATTTCTCCTTTATAAGAGTAGATAGATAATGCAATTCAGCTTCTCTCCCATGCATTACGATTCTATATACATTGATGTGAGTATATGCCTTCTATGCATGTTTAGTTTAGTTTTTTTTTTTTTAACCCCTACTTTATGCTACAAGTTTTGGTGAGCACTAGATTAGATTTACTTTTTTTTATTAGAATAGATTAAATATCAAAACCTAGGACTCTTTTAGGGTTGTTGCATGATTGTGTCAGATTATAAGCTTTGGAACCCTTCCTAGCATGGTGTATTGTGACAAGTGATCCACTAATCGAGTCTAGAAGATCCCAAAATTAGTCATGCTCTTGCTTAACAAATGTATTCCAAATCAAAATTGTAGGTATGCTCTATATTCTCTAAGCTGAGATTGATTTATAAACATGATGCATTTATGATTACATAAATTCTAGTGAACCTAACATGAACTACCCCTTACAATATTTTTTCACTTTATTTCATTCTTTTTCATGACTATTTTTATCATATATTTTCCATACTGGGTTGACTGCATCGACCCAGTTCTAATTTGTGTGCACAAGTTTTTAGGTATAGGCTATTGGATTGACCCTATCAACCTAGTACAAGATTTTAACCTTATAAACATCCAATATAGACTACTAGATAAACCTAGTCTACCTATTATAGTTTATATACTTTTAAATATCATGTTTAGCATACTAGGTCAACCTAGTTGACCTTGTATATTATAAGCACTCAAGAATAGGCTTTTGCAAAGCTTGATCGACCCAATCAACCTAATTAATAGAATTTTCAAGCATATAATGAGGTTCTTGAACAAAAAAATCATTATCTACATATTTAATCCACCAAGGTTTATTTCTATCTCTCAGTCTCTTTCTTTTTAGTCTTTCCTTTTACAATTTGTAGTCTTTAAAATTTCCCTTACATAATCAATTAGATTGACCCTATTGACCTAGTTCTATTTTATGTGTGTTGTCTAGATAACTAGGTCAACTTTGCTAACCCTATTCATTTTTAGACCTTGATTTCATAGTATAATATCCACCATATATATCCTATTTTATAGTCTATGCATACATTATTGACTATATCAACACTATACATGTTTCAAAGTTTGAATTAACCTTATATGCTAGTAATTAGCTCACACTTTCATTTATTACTACTTGCATGCTTAAAATAGACCACATAGCTTAATTGTGTGGTTTTCAATTAACTGTTTAGTTTCACTATTTCTATTTTATGCACACACGACTATATCATAAAATCTAAACAAGCATTTTAACATTTGACTACCCAGGGCTAACCTACTTGGATTTCATCACTAAAGGGGAAGCTGACTTAATGTTTTGGTCAAGTATAAAGCATGGTTAATGTTATATTTTTTCTAAACACCCAACACCCTTATCACTATAATGTGTGTAAGTGAGGGGTTAGGCCCTAATACCAAGCTTGTATCATTACCACTACATATCCCTTTCAACCCAAACTAATTGAAAATATCCTTAGAATGCTTTCTAATTATTTACTTATATCCAACTTCCCATCACATTTAAAATAATGTTCTAATAATCTAATAAATATTTAGGTTGGCTAATTAGTTATCTATTTAGTTTCCAAGTTGACTTTTTGCTCTTTGGTAAATTGTATTTTGTATTGTAAAAACTTGCATTAACCAACATTGGTGCAAGGTTTTGTGTTGTGTGATTAAATTAGATTGGCCAACATTGAGTCAATTGATTATTTGTTTCCCTTCATTCCTTTTCAAATTACTTGCAAAAAATATCTTGTTTTAAATCATAATCTATTATAGGTTTCTTGATTTTACCTATCTACTATACTAGGTTGACCCAGTCAACCCTATACATTTTTTCTAACATCTATTCACTATACTGGATTAATCCAATCAACCTTATACTATTTTTACACCCTGTTTACTCTTTTTCTAGCCCCTATTTATTATGTTAGATTGACCTAGTTAACCTTGTATTGTTTATAGACCCTATTTCTATGCTAGATCAACCCAGTCAAACCTATATTATTTTTGTAATTTCCTATTTCCTTGATTTCTCATATATATTTATTTCCCTTCATTGTGTAATTTTTTCTTGATGACAATACTAAGTTACATTCAATATACACGACGAATTTTACCAACCCTCATAGGGTATCCCATAGATAGAGTAAGGATCATCTCTTGGATGCTAGTAATTTTCATATTACCACTCACACAATAAACTATGGGACCCATCCTACTACCTCTTCATAGTGTAATACTCTCTTCTCATTAGAAGACCAACCTAAACTAGAGTATACCCCATAAATTATCTTCTTTATCTCTAAATTTACTCAACATTGAGGAAAATATCCTTCTACTATTTACAATCTTATAATTAGTGGTCAAATTGAAGAGTTTCATTCACCTACTCCTGTATTTTAAAAAATATCTAGGGGTGCCACTTTATTTGATTCTCAACCTCTTCCTTTGATTATGACCCCTTCTCATACCATGACCTATTCTTCTCTAACTTATTCCACCTCTATGCCTAGTATATCCACTAACATGGTAGGTTTTATATCTAGTGGGCCTCTCATAGGATCCACTATCCTTAATCCTTGCACTAGTGCATCATTTTCTACCCAGGGTAATCATTCTACTAGAGCTTCTTCTTCTCAACCATTCACTAGTCCATTTTTTACTACACAAGCAAATGTTTCCACTAGTGCCTCACATTCTCATAATTCCTCTCAAGCTCCTATCAATACCAATAGTGGTACCATAACCACTAATACCACCTATAATGCTTCTAATAATTCTAATCAAACACATCAACCATTGTTATAAATAGTCAATCAAATGAATACCTTTTAATCTCATAACACAAATAAAATGAAGAGAATGCAAAACCACATTCTCCATCTTCAAACTCATCCTCAATCAATGACTTGGGGTATACATAACTAGAATTTTCCCCCTCCTCTTCAATATTCTTAAGGTAATCTCATTCCTCAACATTCTTTGGTCAATAAAACCATTGAGAATCTCCAAAATGACCCTCTCACTACTCAAATTGATAACATTGATATAGGAGTTATCACACCTATAATTTCTTATAGTGGATCAACTAATCCCACCCTTCATCTTAAAAAAATTAGAAATATTTATATGGATTGGGTCAAATTTAACACCTTTGTCACTACCAAAATCTTAGCCAAATATCTCACAGGTGATGCTTCAGATTAGTATAACCAACTTAGAACTCATTCCATTACTAGTTTTGAGGATTTAGTGAATGCTTTAGTTAAATAGTATAAACTAGTGATCTTCTCAAAAATAATTTGGCCCACTTCATAAATTTCAAACAAATTGAAAACAAAAATGATCAAGCCTTTGCTAAAAGGTGGAAAACTTTGTGAAACAAATGTGAACATAACATGGCTGATGATAATATTTTCCATCTCTTTACCAATGCCATTTTTCCTAAACATAAATATCAAGTCCACACTCTTTCCATGTACATTAGAAGAGGCTATTAACCAAGTTAAAT
The DNA here is from genome assembly GCA_037957365.1 of Torreya grandis. Lineage (NCBI taxonomy): Eukaryota > Viridiplantae > Streptophyta > Pinopsida > Cupressales > Taxaceae > Torreya > Torreya grandis. Next base: position 1,520,867 of record JARHVA010002676.1, read on the forward strand.
GACAAGATTTCCTTAAGCATCAATTTGAGCCACCCTAACCTTCTCTAAGTCCTCATATCTTAAGAAAAAAATTATCAATGTTACTAATGATGGTGTTATAGATCCTTATGATATTATTCACAATGTTAAATTTATCATTCCTTACCCTTCATTGAAGCTAGCTCCCCATTCTCAAAAATATACCAATCCTCACTTATCTTCACCAAACAATAGTAATGTCGATAAACCTATATTGTAATCTAAATTTCTTAAGCATATACCTAGGCCTTTTCCATAAGAACTTGACCCTACCTATCCTATGAAATCTAGGTATGATCCTAAAAAGTTTTTTTGGTTTCATGCTAGTTGAGGTCATTCTCATGAGACCTATAAACAACTTCATAAATTAGCCATGGAATTTCATCTTGGTCCTAATTTTGATCATAATCCTATCATTTGAAAGCGTCAACAAGCTTAAGAAATTTATTTGAAGGATTATAAATCTCATGATAAAACTCATGCCTTGAACCAATCCAATGCTCTTTTGGCTATCTACAAAGACCCTCTTCATAATTATCAACCTATCCAAGACAATAAAGACAAGCCCACCTCTTCCAAAAATAATTTAGAAAGTTTTTTTGACCCCACTTCTAAAAAAATGTGGTTAACATGACTAATATGTGAAGGGTGGTGGATTTCATTTATTTGTAACCTATCTACATGCCTCATTCATCTTAAACATATCACGTTATCCAAGATTCTTCCCCTACTCATTTAAATGAGTTGGGGAAAGATGAAATTATTACTTTTGATGATATAATTTCTTATTCTCCCTTGGATAACACTTCCCATTGTATTTATTCCACTCTTCCATCATCTTCTAACACTAGTGATAATAAAATTTATTATAACACTTCTATAATTTCTCAAAATCAACTTAAATCTATGTCATCATCATAACATGATTTACAACCTTGTTCCAAACCTTCTTATTCTTATCAAAATAAATTTCAATGCACTTCATTTCCTCCCTCATAGGATCTCCTTAATAATTATGTACCTATATCTAACAACATTATTATGGTCTATGATGAGTGGGATCCCATCATGGAACTCACTAACCTCCCATCCCAAATTTTGTTCCTTAAACTTATGAGGACTTCTCCATTTCATAGAAATCATCTTATGCAAATATTATTTGAAATGAATGTCCCTCATCCTTCCCTAGCAAGATGGGAGGTAGCCTTATCTAGATTTTAGGATAGTATACTATAACATTGTGAAGAGATGTGTATCAAAATTGATGAAACTATGGACACTTCTCTTTCCTTAAAATTTATTATAGCTTCTATGATTCACAATGAAATTATGTTTCATTTGGATGATCCTCCCTTATTTATTAGTGTCTAAATGGGTGATATCCAAGTTAAACATGCATTGACTAATGAGGGTTACATCACCTACATTTCCTCTCTTGACTTCATTTAAGACCCTTGGATATTCAGAATACAATCTCAAGTCTACATGCATCACTTGTCAAGGACATGATAGAAGGAAAATGCATCCTCTATGTTTTGTGTGGCTTCCCATTACTATCTCACCTATCACCATCCATGTGAAGGTGATGATCTTTAACTTTCCCTTTTCTTATAAAATCTTACTTGATAGGTTGTGGACTCACTGTATGAGAGTTATTGTTTTTTTGGCCTTATAATGCATTAAATTCCCTCATAATGGATCCATTTATAGTATTCAAGGTGACACTAACCTTTAGAATTTTAAACAGTTCTAAGATCATTGTGTCTTAAATATTCCTACTCTTAAACCTTTGCCCAACATTCCATTTCATGATTTTTAACATCTTAACTTTCTCATTAATTCAACCCAATGTTACAACAAACCTATGGAACTCATTGTGAACATTACTCCTAACCTCTTAGATTAATATGATGATGAACTTGATGAAATTAACCTAAATATTAAAACTTTTTATCTCTCACCTCGCCTCATCTCATAACTTATTTCTTCTTTGCAACCTCATTCTCACAAGCCTCCTTGTGATGATATTCCAATAATCTTAACCAAAACTTGGCATTATATGCACCAAACTTCCTCAAATGACAAGGTCATCCCTAATTTTTTCAATGATCTTGACACCTCAAATTATGATGATGGTTATTCCCTAGGTGATCTGTACTTAGGTGGTCTTATATAGGACTGTGATGTCAAGGTTGTTTGTTATCATTCTTCTTTACTTGAGTCTTTTTACATATATTCCTATCTTCATTAATTTAAAGTTCCTAATTTTAGTATTTTTCCTCTTTATTTTAGGGTTGAGATGGTTCCAACACCTCTATTTTCTGATGAAGCTCATAAGAATATTCTCATGGATTGTGTTATGATCAGGCCTTACCATTTTTTTAGGTACCCTAATCACCATAGTTGGTTTACTTCTTAGATTAGTAAGACCCTTCTTATACCTTATGTAGATCCCACTCCTCCCTTATTATAAAACTTATCAGATTCCATTACCACTCCCACTATAGTTGATCCCATTCTTGCTCCTATTCTCACTGAGCCTACCCTTACTTCTCATCTCATTGTTCCTTCTATTAAGCCTAGTTATATTCATTCTCCACCACCACCTTTTCTTGGTGATGGTTTTTTTCCCTTACCCTATATGGCTCTATTTCCCACCAAATGGAATGATGATTCTTCTTTATCTTCCACTCCTATTGCACCTCCTTTAATGAGTGCTTCTCCTAAGACCACTCACAAGTGTATATATTGCTTCCATGGGATATATAATAATTCTTCTACCTATTGTCACATGTTGTAACAATATATTGATACATTTCATTCCTTCTTCTCCTTCCTCAGAAAAATCCATACCTCCCCCAAAGGTTTTACCTGAATATATACCTAATTATGGTGAGGTGTATTATCTATGGCACCAATGTGACACCCATCAAATTTTTTATTACCGTATCCTTTAACAACATCTCAAATATCATCTTCTAATTATTCTCAAACGTTTTGTTGTTCCTTCCATAGGTCATTACTATAAGAAGGCTCCTCTTTCTCCCATTTCTCCACCTCTTTTGGTTCCATAATCTCATATGGTCCCTTCATCACCTTTTATGCCTCCACTTGTGAACCTTCCCTCACCCATGGATCTTTCTACATCGGTGATTCCTACATCTATTATAGATCTCACTCCAACACATTCTCTTGAACATCCTTTACTTTATTTCCCTCCTAAACATGATCCATCAAGTATTCCTAATTTTTAATTGAGGATATTAAAAGAGAAGTATTTCCCAATTTTCATGGAAAATGGATGAGACATTAACTATAGTTCATATCCTGCTTCATAGAGATTTATTTGATGTATTGGATAATGTGTGTGGGAAGATTTATCAATATTTATGAGCACATGCATGGTGATTTTACATTTATTTTGATTAGATTTATGCTCCAATTTTATTTTAATCTATCCATTATATCATTTGACACTATGTCAAATTCATATTTTTCTTATATAATGATTGTCATTTATATTTACATATGATTGTCTTTCTTTATCATTATTTTCTCTTTATTTCTTGAGTTTTTCTAAAAACTCTTCTTGTGTCTGTAGGATTGTTTTTTTTTTTCTTATCTCTATTTTTCATAGTTAATTGTCATTGTGACTTGGTTATACAAACCTTTTTCCCTTTGGTCCTTGTCTCTTTTTACCATGTGATCAGTTAGCCAACAACCCATCTAATTATAATCTCCTTTCACCAATCCACCTGTACATCTCCTTTTTCCCTTCTTCCTTTTTTGTAAACTCAATGTATTCATGGTTGAGACTTAAGATCACATGTTGGTTCATTATTAAGCCTAAGTATCCTATCCCATATTTGTCTTTGGTTACTTAGCTTCCTTTAGCCTTAACCTAAAGCTCATTTCATGTGTATCACCACATCTTCATGATTGGTCATTCCAAATCCATATGGAGGAGGAATCTTCAAAATCCATAAACATTTAAAATCTAAATCCTTTTACAAAATGCAATGATATAAAAGGCAAAAATATTCTTAAAAGTCAAATCACACTAAAAGACATGATTCAAAGCACATCTCTTTCTTCTAGTCAAAGCATAAACTCTATAGTTGGCCTCATGATAGAGTCGAGGTAATTTGGAGTGAGATATGCCATTAGATTAGAAAAGGATAATAAAAAAAATCTTTTAGTGATATCTACTTTCTCATGCAAGTACCCAATTTTTGTAGTAAATCAATGGCTCTGTAATGGGTCTTGAGCAATTGAGAATATGTTGTGGGAAGGTACGTCTATTTTACCTTTTGTTGTAGCAATTTACCTTCATGAGTTGATCTTAGTAGCATGATTATATGGCTAAAAATCTATGTCTATAGAAAACATGTTTCCTTTGCACAATGATGGTCACTAGTCACTTAGTGTCTTCTCATGTCTTTAGTATGCATCTTGTCTCCTAAGGTATTCTTATAAGATGCCTACATTATAATTTTTACACTTCCTTTTTCATTCAATATATTCCTCATATTTCCTCTTGAGAAATATTGTTTTATCTACTGATCACTCTGCTTGGGATTTCATTTTTGAGTTTCTTTGTAAGACCATGGATAAAACCAAACATTCCTCATAAATTACCACATTTTTCCTTATTTTTACTTGAATCCTTTATTACCTTATTTTCATTTTTTATTTCACCCTAATGGTGCTTTTTTTGTGAGTTTCTTTGTAAGACCATATATAGGATTTGACATACCTCACAAAAGTTTCCAATAATACAAATCATAAATAAAATTATCTGTGTCAAATATGAGATAAGATGTGATTGATTATGAAGTTACAAGTCATTAACATGCTTCCAATCTTGATTTAGTGTGTTTTATGCTTATTTCATTTCTCTTTCACTTTTATCTTCTTATTTTCCAAGTGTATGTAAGAATAAAACCATTTCTTGAATTTTTCAAACTTCCCAGTTTGAATAAGTGGTATAAATTTAGGACTAATATTTTCCCATTTTTTTCTCTTATACTTTACAATGTGATTTAGTATAGTTGATTGAATTCATTAAAAAAAAAATTATACAATTTGTGCCCTTTTACATACACTCCATTTTATTACATTATTTTCATACTTCCAAATGTGATTTAGTATGATTTTAATTATTTTATTTGGTGTAGAAATATTTCACTTTGGTATAAAGACAAATTCCTTGTTTTAAAATCTTTTTTTACCATCCCTTAGTTCTTTTTAATTAATCACTTTCTTGTTATTAAATATTTCCCAACCTAAAATAGTGTGTGGTACATTTTTGATTGATTATATTTTATCGAGTCCTTTTTGCCTATTTCTTTTTACCCATACATGTGTTATACATAATGCTAGAAAAGAAACCACATCTCATATATTTTCTATAGAAAATACAACAACAACTAAATACATGTGCTAGAAATATATATATATATATATATAAATAAAAATATATATATATATATATATGTATATGTATGTATGTGTGTGTGTGTACAGACACACACACATCATGATATTTTGATAAAATAAGTACAGCCATATACAATGCTCTATCTCTATGGTTGGGCTCCATCTTGTCTATCTCATATTATGAGATAGACAAGATGGAGCCCAACCATAGAGATAGAGCATTGTATATGGCTGTACTTATTGTATCAAAAAATCATGATGTGTGTGTGTGTGTGTGTGTGTGTGTGTGTGTGTGTGTGTGTGTGTATACACACACACATATACACATACTATATATATACAAACATATACATAAATATATATATACACATACACACACATACATACATATACATACATATATATACATACATACATACATATACATATATATATATATATATATATATATATGTATGTATGTATGTATGTATGTATGTACACACACACACATCATGAGTTTTTGATACAATAAGTACAACCATATACAATGCTCTATCTCTATGGTTGGGCTCCATCTTGTCTATCTCATGGGTAGACCATGAGATAGACAGGATGGAGCCCAACCATAGAGATAGAGCATTGTATATGGTTGTACTTATTGTATAAAAAACTCATTATATATATATATATAATGAGTTTTTTATACAATAAGTACAACCATATACAATGCTCTATCTCTATGGTTGGGCTCCATCCTGTCTATCTCATGGTCTACCCATGCTGATTGTCAAAGCCTTGATTAGACTCCTCTAAATAATATTCTATAAAGAGGTCATCCAAAATATCAATCCCTCTACTTGTCCCTATAGGTGTACTGCCTGCACCTGTGCCTATGTCAACTAGGTCAAGGTTGTTGTATGTACTTGTGTCATCTACATCATTATAGATAGATGCATAACTCTCTCTTATTCTAGGGCCTACCATGATTATATCTCACTTGCACCCATAAATGTTAGTGGCTACATCATGTCTCTTTGTGATTTTATCTACCTTGTTACCTCTCCAGCTAATTTAAACTAGCTCACCTAAGTTAGGGTAGATGGTACATTCAATTCCTCTAATGTAGTAGGGTCATATAGCTTCAAAGTCTCATCCAAGATGTTATGGAGTGCTCCCCTCACAATGGACCCCCATCTCTCCTCCTCATCCTTAGCTACACCTACAAAATCACACCTATATATATTAGATCACTATTATATCTCACAATATCTATCTATCTGTAGTCTTTATTTAATGATTTAATCGTCTTTATTACATGTCTATGTCTCGACCACTGTAGTCTTGTCATCCACCCAATTTATTAACATAGTCTCTCCATTTGGATGACTTCCTATCACCTCCTCTATAGGTTTTATCCTTAGTAAAAATTTAGCTATCATGGCCCACATCCACCTCATCATATGCCTAAGTAAACTCTTTATCATCTAGCTCTCCTCTAGTTCACTTGTTAGGTCATCAAGGATGGTGATAGTCTCCACTCTCTCCTACTCCTTCTACCTTCATTGATGACATGTCTTTGGTGTTCTTATCTCCTCCTATTTTAGATATGATGGTGGTATTTTTGGTGCCACTACATTCACACCCCTCTCCTCCTACTCTACTCCTTATCATGCTCGTCTAGTCCATTGTCACTTATGACATGGTCTTAGAATTAGCCTCATCACTGGTGGCCCTAGTCCTCTCCTTCCTTGTGGTTCTCCCATATACTAATCCCACTACTTGAGCATTATTATAGGTACCACTAGATGAGGTAAGCCCATCTATCTTGGTACCCATACCACTAGATGTGGTTCTCTCCACTAGGTGTACTTTCTAACCAATTCTATCCTCTTTATAGATAGTATAACTATGTCCCAACTTAGCCATGTAATTGTTATATGCCTATATATCTTCCACACTATGTCTACATGTCTCACCATTTGTAGTGATAGTACGTGGGGCATAGCCTATGCTACTTAGTCCTCTCTCAATCTTAGTTACTTTTATGATTAGTCTTATCAATGTTTGCCCTCTGATCAATACCTTATACATATCATGTATGAGTTAGACCTAGATGATAGAACTAAGATCATATAATACTCTCTCCTCTAAGATCATCTTGTGTAAGGCTACCATGAATAGTAGTACCTTTCCATCTAACTTGTGACATAGTACTCACTATGTCATAAGTCCTATCATAACCTTCAATATATCTAAAATATATTATGTATATATGTAAAAAATGATAACTCTTATGCCTACCAATATCATTTTTGAGCATGTAGCCCACATAGCTAAGGCTCTCCTCTCCTGCATCTTATTTGGTATCCCTATAATCATTGATTCTCCCACTATCAATAACCCTAAGATGTCATTTACATCATCTAGAGTGATATCTTCCTCTACCATGTCCCCATCCACCTCCCATCTAAAGGTGATAGTTATTCATTCCTAGCATCCCAATAATATGACTAATAGATCAACACTTAGTGGAATCCTACACATATCAGCTACCCCTCTTAGGCCTATAGATACTAGTCTAGCTTTATCTCTAATTGTTAATTGATCCAATAAATCTGGTAATCATGATTCCTCCACCAATCACTAGAATTTAGGTCATCCTTATAATTAAAAAAACAATAAAAGATGTGTTAGATCCTTCATGTCATGTATAATCACAATACATTCTTTTTACAATTTCAATAAAAAAATAAGTCTATATTTCTTTAATTTATTAATCTAAACCTATTTTTGGCTTACTCAACCCTTTTTCCCCTTATTTGTTCATTTTAGGCTATTTTAACCTTGTTTCAACCTTTTGCATGCATTTACATACTATTCTAGTTCTTTGGTCAAACTAGTTTGACTAAAATTTCCCTATTTTTGATCTAGTTGACTTAAAAATCTAAGTCAACCCTATTATTTTCCCTTTCTTAGTACTACATTATCATTCTATAATTTTTAGGTTAGTCACAAAAACTATTCTAGGTCAACAATCTATAAAAGATATAGGGTTGACATATACTTGCTGGGTCGATAGTGTGGATTTTGATTATTTTCAGCCTTCTGAGTTAACTTAGTTGTTTTTCCCTACCTACCCCTTGTATTTTCCTAAAAAAGTGCATTCTAGTATTTGCATCCCTAATTTATTCAAACCCATTTCTTGTATATGTTTTTCCTACCTATAAAATCTATTTTGGCTTCATTCTAACATCTAAAAATGCTAAAAATTATTTTTTTATAAAAATACACTTAATTCATTAAAATACTCCAAAAGTATCTTAAGATTCATAGTTACATGCTTATAGTGCACCCCATACCACCTCTGGAGCTCCCTCTCATTTAACTTTCCGTATCCTCAGCATCCTAGCTCGTTTGATCTCTTAGAACTCTTTTTTCTCTCTTTTACATGTTAAAAATATCAAATGACTTATCTTTCCCCTATTTAAAAACACCCTTTCAAAATACAAATCTTTCAATTATTTTCCAAATGATTCCTTATTTTATCTATATCTTTGTTTCTACTCATCCATTTTTAAAAATATAAAATGTGTTAAATTCATGACGAAGTATATAATATTTTCCATTACTATATTCATATTTTCCAAAAAAATGATTTTTGGCTATTTTTGCACTAACTTCTACAAGTTTGCCTAGTGTTCTTCACATTGGACACCACCATATCTCTTTTAGTCTACTTATTTATCTACAATATTAAGTTAAGTAATGTTATGTGTTTTTTAATTTTATCCTTTCATTTATTTTATTTTCTACTTACTTCACTTTACTTAGCATCAATGTTATGTGTCATCGTGTTCTATTTCCTGAAGCACCATCCTATGTTACACTTACATGACAGGTGATGAGCTTCAAGTGAGTTATATGTATACACATAATATTTTCAAACTTTAGTCACTTACTAAAAGTTTGTATCATGTAGTAACTCATCAAGTCTCAATATTTCTAAGTGCATGCCTTAAGGGGTGCATTGAGAAAGGGTTGGGTAGACCATTGGTGCTTCATAATATCATTGTCCCTTTTACCGCTTACCATGTAAACACATGTCTCCTAAAAACATTTACCCTAAACTTATTCTTCTCAATCTTACCCATTCCAAACATTTGTCATATCATTATCTTCTATTTTCTTTCCTAGACACCCTTTCAACTATTGACTGTAGTACGTTGATTGGGTCGACCCTATACTATTTTTGGGTATTTTCACTTGAGAGTTTTGGTAGCCCTTTAGCTGACCTATCTTAGGATTTAATGAATTATCTACCAAAAACATATATGGTCAATTGGACTAAACCTGTATAGCTAACATATTTATAAGTATTTAGGGTAAGATTCACCTATATATACAAGTTCATTTCTAACCATTTGAGAATAGAAAAGTGAAGAAGAATAAGTTCAAAAAAATATACTTATAGACCATTCTAATTAAGGAATAAAGATTAAGGTTCTATACTTTATTTAGAGATATGGATCTTATCTTGTGGATAAGTCTTTTGGATGCATAGATATGTTAATTAGCATAGGGATGATTTGTCTTTGTTATCCTTAGATACCACAATAATCTCTTATGAAGCACCTTGGCAAGGGAGAGATTGAGGCTCAATGGGTTTGTCTTCAAAGGTAAGTATTCCTAACTTTTTTTTTCTTTTGTAAGAGTAGATAGATAATTCAATTATGCTTCTCTCCCATGCATTAGGATTCTATATACAATGACATGAGTATGTGTCTTCCATGCATTTTTGGTTTAGTTTGTTTTGTTTCTAACCCCCACTTCATGTCACAAGCTTTGGTGAACACTAGATTGGATTTACTTTATTATTTATTAGAATAAAGTGAATATCAAAATATAGGACTCTTTTAGGGTTGTTTTATGATTATGTTAGACTTTATAATTTGGAATCCTTCTTATCATGGTGTATTCTGACAAATGATCCCCTAATTGGGTCTAGTGGATCCCCATATTGGTCATGTTCTCACTTAACAAATGTATTCCTAATTAAAAGTGTGAGTATTCTCTATCTTCTCAAAGCCAAGCTTGATTTATAGACATAATGCATTTCTTATTGCATACACAGCCATCCCTTGGAAATATGAGTATAAATCTAGTAGATGGCACATGACCTGTGAAGAAGCAACCTTACAGGATGAACCCCAATCTTCATGTCAAGGTCAAAATAGATATTGATGGTATGCTATCTATAAGCATCATCTATTCAAGAGTTTGAATAAGTTATCCCCATAATCATAAATGTTAAGAAGGATGCGTGCATCTAGATTAGCATCAACTATAAATTTTTTAATGCCACCTACGTAACTAACCTCTTTCCAACTTCATTCACTAATGAAGTCTTGGATGGTGTTGCAGGTTTTGAGATATACACTTTCACTGATTGTTTCTTAGGATACCATCAAGTCTAGATTGAAGAGGAGGACAAGACTAAAATGACCTTTGTAATATAATGTGGTTGATTCTAGTACAACATTATGCCATTTAAACTCAATAATGCACCCATTATATTATCTCGAGTGGTGATCACCTCTTTTAAGGACTTCATTCACATGTTCTTCCAAGTGTACTTAGATGAATAGACTATATATGTGATAGTAAAGGATCATTATGAAAAATTATGCCTAATGTTTAAGAGGTGATAATAGTTGAATATTTTGTTAAACCTTAATAAATGTGTCCTCATGATGTCATTTTCACTTTACTTGGGCACATCATCTGCAAATATGGTTTTCTCATTGATCCTATAAAGATTGTAATCATCTTTCATCTCTATACCCCATCTACATAGAAAGACATTCATGATTTTCTTGGACACTATGGATACTATATAAATCTCATAAAGAATTATATAAAGTTTGTGACACCTCTGGAAGATATCTTGTGCAAGGATGGCCCATTCTATTGGGGCACAATGTAAGAAGATGAATTTGAAACACTAAATCTCAAACTAGCAAGCATGTTGATCCTATAATCTCTTAGCTAGATGACTCCAGTTCATGTCTATGTCAATACATCTCTTTCTACAATTGGAACCATTCTATCACAACTAGGAGAAGGAAAAATGGATCATCCCATTTCTTTCATAAGTATAAAAGTAACCAAGTCAAAAAATAACTACATGATAACTGAGCATGAGGCACAAGTCATGGCCTATGCCTTGCAAAAGTTTTTACAATTCCTATTAGTGACCCCTTTTATATTCTTTACTAATCATGAGGTGCTTAAGTACCTATTAAACAAGCACATTCTCCATGGGTGCATATACTAATGGATAGTTTTATTCCAAGAGTTCAAGTTTTCTATTTTAGTTAAACGTAAAAAATAAAACTTATGCCCAAACCATTTATCCCACATCAACATTGGTGATTGTTGATGTGGTAGTGCCTATTGAATATGATATTATAGATACACAACTATACATTGTCCAACATATCATAAAAGACTTAGAAGAGATCACTACATTTCTAATGTTTAGATATATGCCCTAGACTATGATAACAAAAGTGAAGAAATAACTCATAGTTTGCATGACCCCACTTTAGATGATTAGTAGGGAATTGTAAAAATTAAGCTACGATGAAGTCCTACATTAATGGGTCTTAGAGTATGAATGAGATTAGTCTTGGAAGAGGTGCATGAAGGGATTACTAGAGGCCATTATATTGGAGATGCTATAGTGTGAAAGTTATTATAGTTAGGATGTGGTAACCAACTCTATTCCAAAATGCAAAAGATTGTGACAAAACATGTAGCATCTACTAGTGCATAGGAAAGCTAAACCACTAGGATGAGATGACTGTCATTCACATTCAAGTAAGTATTCTAAGTTTAATCCTCTCTTTAGTAGATAGAAGTAACATAAGTATTGGCTTAAAATGATATTACTCTTCATATTCCATGTATTAGGGTCTTACTCATATTTAGATTAATTGATATTCTCCTATAAACGTTTTGATTTTTTACTAACCCCTAATATTGTACCACAATCTTTGGTGAACACTAAATTAGATTTACTTTCTTGTTATTATCATAGGTGAAATATTAAAACCTAAGACCCCCTTAGTGTTATTCTGTGATTATGTTATACTAGATGCTTTGGAACCCTCTTTACCATAGTTTATTATGATAAGAGATCCCATAATTGGGTCTAGAATATCCCCATATTCATCATGGTCCCTCTTAAAAAATTTATTCCCAATCAAAAAAGTAGGTATGTTCTATCTTCTCTAATCTAGGATTGAGTTATAGACATGCCACATTTTTTATTGCATACATTTTGGTGAACCCAACTTGAAATAAACATTATATTATTTATTCACTTATTTATTTTATCATATATTTGTCATATTAGGTTGACTACATCGACCCAGTTCTAACTTCTATGTGTAGGTCATCAAGTTCAACATACTAGGTCAACCCAGTTGGCCATGTACATTTTAGGTACTCAACAATAGGTTCCTACAAAGATAAATTAACCTAGTTGACCTTGTTAGTAGGATTTATAATCATTTCTCAATGATATTTGATTGAAATCTCACTTCTCTACATCTTCAAAACCACCAAGGTTCCTTTCTATCCTTTCTCTCTGTTCTTATAATCTTTCCTTTCATAGTTTGTAGTCTTTAAAACTAACCTTATACAGACAACTAGATTAAACCTATCGACCATGTTCTATATTCTATGTGTTTCTTGGATAACTAGGTCAACTATGTTGACCTTGTTCATTCTCAGGCCTTGCTTAAATAGTATAGAGATGACACTGTCAAACTTTTTTTTATTTTTTGCATGCACTATCGACTATCTCAACACTATACCTTATTTCAAAGTTAGAATTAACCTCTATATACTAGTAATTAGATCACACTTTCATTTCTTGTTTCTTTCATGATAAGAATATATCACATAGTAATTAGGTGGTTTTAATTTACCATTTAGTTTCACTATTTTTTATTTTATGCACACATGACCAAATCACAAAATCTTCAATAAGCATTTTAACAATTGTCTACCCAAAGTGTACCTACTTGGATTTCATCACCAAGGGGGAAGCTAACTTGGTTTTATGGCCATGTATAAATATTTGGTTAATGGTAGATTCTATATAAACACTTGACATCCTTATCATTATAGTGTGTGAAGTGAGGGGGTAGGCCCCAATACCAAGCATGTACCATTGCTAATAAAGATCCCTTTCAACCTAAATACCCTGAAACTATCCTTAGATTTATTTCTAGTTCCTTGATTATAGATAACTTAATATCACATTTAAAATCATATTCTAATAATCTAACAAACATTTAGGTTGACCAAATAGTTAGCTCTTTCTATGTTGATTGCTTATTCTTTACTCAATTATATTTTGTATTATAAAAACTTGCATTAGCTAGTGTTGGTGTGAGAATTTATGTTATGAGACCCAAATGGGTTAACCTCATTAATCTAATTGATTGTTTTTTCCCTTCAATTTTTAATTTTATTAGTATTTGAAAAATTATTCTCAATACACATTCATTTCAATTGACATAGTCTATTTTAGGCTTTTTGACTTTCCCTGTCTATTATACTAGGTCAACCCAGTCGACCTTGTACACCTTTTTAACACTTATATACTATATTAGGTCAAACAAATAAACCTTGTACTATTTTTAAGGCCTTCTCCCTATGTTTGGTCAACCCAATCAACCCTGTACTATTTTTTTCCTTTCTTGTTTGTTGATCTAGTTCACTATTTTCTCCTTCTTTACATTTTGTTCATTTCTCTTCAATCATAATGAAGTATCCTATTAGAATATTCTTAGATATATTTAATCCATTTATATACTATATGGGATGTTCATTTCTCCCTCTCTTTTCATCACCATCACTCTTGGGGCACCTCTTCCCCTTATTCATCCATGACTTGTAACATGATGTAAATCACACCTCAAGATGAAGTTGATGGGTCTTATCCTTTATATACTTACCAAGATACTTCTCATCTCCAAAATTCTCAAAATAATGTGGGATAAATTGACACAAATTTAATCAATAATCCTACTCATAATCCATCTTCTAGTAACCCTCCCCCTCACACCAATTTAGGGAGTGCCCCTACCAACATCAACCCATCTCTTGATACAACTAAACTTCTTGACCAAGTCATTCAACAACTAAACATAATAAAAAATTATAATACCAATAAAATTATGCAATTTCAACAACATTTGATTAATATGGCTAATCAACCTCCAACTATCCATCCTCAAGCTAATCCCAATTACATTCCTCCACCTCTTTAAAATGCCTCAAGCAATGTTATTTCTAAACCCATAATAAATAAAAAGATGATTAAAAATATTTAAAATGATCCTTTAGCCCCTTTTATTATATCCATTGATATTGGAAACATATCTCCAACTATCAAGTATGGGGACTAAAGACCATGCCTCATTTCTTAAAGCCTTTGGAAACCTTTATAAAGAGTGGATCCAAACTAATACCTTCAACATAACTAAACTCTTAGTAAAACCCTTTAATATGATGTATTATAATGGTATAACCAATTACCCCAATATTCTACTTGGAAACTTGAAGATTTGGTTAATCCCTTAGTTAAAGAGTTTCAACACAATGATCTTCCCAAAAATGGTCTTAGCCACTTCAACAATGATAAGCAATCTCCCACTTAATTAGCTCATGATTTTATCAAAATATGGAAATCATTAGCCCATAAATATAAACATAACATGAATAATGATAAATTATTCAAACTCTTTATAACTATTTTAACTCCTATTCAATATAAGGTTTGAACCTTTGTTCCCCAAACACTTAATGAAGCTCTTGACAAAACTAAACATCAAGACTTCCCTATGAAGAAATTTGAATTGAATCCTAAACTTTCAAAATGATATTTTCAAACATCTACCAATTCTATCATTATAAATAATATATAAGCCAAACCAAGAGTTTTTGAGACTGATATTCCTTAATATTTTCACACACCTCTCTCGGTTCAACGAATGAAACAATTTGTATTGCCCTCTAGATCTTTCATTTATCATAATAACCCTCCCAAGTGGTATGAACCTAATCTATTTTGTTGGTTCCATGCCAACATTGGTCATTCACATGATTTTTTTAGAGAGATCACTAAATTTGTTGTCTCCTATATGCTTGGTGATTCATTTAATCATGAATCCATGATCAACTTTCATCATCAACAATACACCATTACTTTTTAAAAAATGATAGATTTCTAAAGATTCCACCTCGAATAACAAAAAATATTTTTATACAGCCAATAATAAACCAAATACTATGCCATTGATGTTGATTATGACCAATATTATAATAACTCTCAATATGTTAACACTACTAAGGTTAATTATCATCATAAACTGGCTCACAAAGATCCTATTACCAAGTGTAAGAATCCATCTTTAGAAGAATAACTTCTTAAAGATGTTACCATCACTATTCTCTCTTAGAAATCCCATGAGGAACCACCTCTTCGTTTTTATCCTCCAACCACATATATTCCTTCCAAATCTAATTTACCTCCTAAAACTTGTGTTGGTTCTTCTAAATCTCATTAGAACTTTCTTGAGGAACTCAATTCTATGCCTTGTAAGATTCCACTTACGGAGTGGGTTCATACCTCACCCTATCAAAGTAATTTACTTATGCAACAACTCCAAGAAATTGAATATCCATCTTCTATATATAAAGAAATACCTTCTATTGATTCTTAATGTACAAATGCCAATACCATTAAAACTATGTTTCTCTTCTAAGCCTTCTATTGAATTCCTTATATAGGACATGATTAATGATGAAATTATTTTTCATTTTGATGATCTACCACTTTTTATCAAAATATCCATTAATACTACCTTTATTTGTAAATTTCTAGTTGATGAAGTCACTTATATTAATGTAACATCTTTATGGTTTATCCAACAACTTGGTTATAACAAGGATCATCTTAAGAAAAACCATATAAATTTTTTTGGTTTTCATAAGACAAATCAAAAACCACTTGGTTGTATTTATATTCCATTAACCATTCAAACTAAGCTTATGGTCCTTGATTTACCTTTATCTTATAACATACTCCTTGGTCTCCCATGGAATTATTGAATGAGGGCCATTGCTTCTTATGGTAGCCAAAGTATTAAATTCTTACATAATGGAAAATTATATAAGCATGAAGCCAATCCAAACCCATGCAGAATTTAACTTCCTAATACCAAATACCAATATTTTATTCCTCCAATTCATAAGATCAATAGTGCTCCTTTACTTGAGTTCATCTAAATGAATCTTGATTTATAAGTTACTCTTGTAGATTATGATTACAATGAACCTAATGATTTGCAACATACTTGAAATACTACTTATCTACCTCCATACATCAAGAGAGTGCAATATTCCTCTTATTGATGAGATTACTAATTGTACCTCTCCATGCAATGCTCAAAATCCATCTTTAATAGAAGATGCCTTCACTTGCAATGATTTTGGAGTGGTCAAATTATTTCAAGATCCTTTCATCATGTCTCCTTGTACATTTAATAATATCATGATTTCACCTTTTGAAACTCCCCATGACTCTCAAGCATATAAATTTATCCAACATATGATGAAAAATACATAATGGCCCAAGATCAATCTTGAGACTTCGATGTTTAACACTATAAAAAAACCTTAGCCCAAATTCATGTTGTTAATTAGGATGTGCTTACCATTTCTATGTATCATGACTTAGATCCTAAAAGTCATGTGCTTCATACCAATTCTCCACTTATTAATACTCTTTGGGTGGTAGATAAAATTATACCTTTTGAACCCCTTTAAATTCCAACATCTCCTTTATCACCCATTGATCCAATCATTAATTTTGATTCTTCTCCCATCACTAATCCATCAATAATCCAATCTCTTCTAATCCATCTACTTCTCCAAATCTTGATATTTCACTTGATGCTAAGGCAACTAATGTCTATCAGATACATTCTAGGTATGATAGCCATGGTAATAAAATTATAGATCTCAAAGTATATGTTGAGTATTATGGTCCTCTTCCTACCTTTCCTAGTGATGAAGCTATTCTTGAAATATTTGATGCGCAAGAAACTCAACTTCCTTGACAACATCATAAACTCAAGAATTTTTAAGCTAAATATCCTTGTTTCAACAACTTTGTTGCTAGCATTGATCCCAAAACTAATCCAATCTATTCTTTACCTAATGCACCATATCACTTTCAAGAAGGCAATGTCATGCTTATCAGATAAACCACTCACATTGAATATGGTACTCCCTCTTGTCCTCAACCAATTACTATCTCTCATGAACTCTCATGTACCGAACATGATAATTTCATATTATTATTTGATAAATATGGTGAAGTTTTTCTTGGTCTTATGAGGACATACCTGATATTGACCCTAGCATAGTGGTGCATAATATCATTACTTATCTAGATGCTAAGCTTGTGCATAAAAAATAAAGGAAAATTCCATTTTAGGTTTCCACTCTATGTCACAAGAAAATCATAAAATTCATTGATGCCAAATTTATCAAACCAATGTATTATTTTGAATAGGTTTTTAACATTTTTCTCATTCAAAAAAAGGTCACTATGGTCATTTGTATTTGTATTGATTTTTGTAATCTCAATCTTGCTTGTCCCAAGGGTAAAATTCATTTACCTTTGATAAATGCCATGATCGACTGCACATCTGATTATGAAATGTTATCTCTTATGGATATCTTTTTAGGATACAATCAAATCCATATTTCCCCTGAGGACTAATATAAGACTACTTTTACCGTAGAATAGGGAACCTATTGCTATGTCAAAATGCCCTTTAGTCTTAAAAATGCTAGAGCCACCTACCAATGAGAAATGACTCACATATTTCATGATCTTATCCATAAAATTATTAAAACTTATGGGGATGATCTCAATATTAAATCCAAAAATAGTATGACTCATCTATCTGATCTTGTTATTATCTTTGATCATCTTCTTAAATATTGGGTTAGACTCAATCCTTATAAATGTGTCTTTAGTGTCACATCTAGAAAATTTTTAGGATTCATAGTTTCTCTCCATAACATTGATGTTGACCATACTAAGATTATTTATATCATCAACATGCCTATTCCTCATTCTATTCCTAACATCCATACCTATTTAGGCAAACATGGGGCAATTAGATGATTTATCCCTGAAATGGCTTATTGCATTCACTCCATCAATTCTTTTCTCAAGAAAGGTATTAATTTAGAATGGATGAACCCATGTCAAAAATACTTTGATAACATGAAAGAGTCATTTCTTCACCCACCTACACTTCATCCTCCTTCCAATGATTGACCCTTGATTAGTTATACTTCTTTCACACTTATTTTAGTTGGGGTAATGCTTGCCCAACATGATGATATTAGAAAAGAGTATGTTATCTATTACATTCACTGAGGCCTCATCGATTATGAGATATGTTACACCAAAAAATGAACATGACTGCTTCACAATCTATTTTGTAGCTAAAAGCTTCTCTATTAAATTCTTTACCAAACTACTTATGTCATCATTCACTCTAACCCCCTTCCTCACTTTTTCTCTAAAGCCTTTCATCCTAGATATATAATTAGCAAATAGATGGTCCTCCTTATTTAATTTTATCTTCGCATTGTCACTCCAAAATCTCTCAAAGGGAAAGTCATAGATGATCAACTTGCCACAACTCCTATACTAGCTACTTCTCTTCAAGATAGTCTTCCAAATGATAATATCCTCAATATTAAAGGTCTTAATCAAGATATTTGTCTAAAATAATACTTTCATAACTTTATTGTTGATCTCAAAGTAAATAATATTGATGAATCTTCTATTCCCTCTAATATTACTACTTTCATAACTTTATTGTTGATCTCAAAGAAAATAATCTTGATGAATTTTCTATTCTCTCCAATCCTACTAAAGCCAAAGTAATTATCAAAGAACTTATTGAAATCAATATTGACATGCATGAGGATACTTGACCATTCACTTTGATGGTTCTAAATTCCTTCAAGGAGCTAGGGTAGGTTGCATTCTCATGAATCCTCTTAGAAAAATCATTACTTTAACTTTTTGCTTCATCTTTGATATCACCAATAATATGGCTAAGTATCAAGCTCTAATCTTAAGCATTTGAGCTACTCTTGATTTAGGCATTCAATAATTACATGATTTAAGTGATTCTTAGCTTATTTTCCACAAATTAAATGGTGATTATAAATGTAAAATTGAAAACCTCATTACCTATCATCAAATTTCAAGCACCCTTGCTAAAGATTTCATCTCTTTCACTATTGACCCTATTCCTAGAGATCACAATTCCATTGCTAATTCACTTGCCTCTTCATCATATCTATTTCATCCACATCATGTTATTTTTAATCCTACTTTTCTTATCCAAATAATAAAATATCCATATTATATTTAATAACTTGATTCACTTATTTACCACATCAAGGCTATTAAAATCTAACAAACCCCATGGTATAAAGTTATTATTCAATTCTTATAACATCAAGCTTATCCTCCTAACTTAAACTCTCATGAAAAGACATACATTCATAAACAAGATTTCAAGTATGTATTTTGAAATAACATGCTTTATTTTCATAATGTTGAAGGTACCTTGCTTCATTGTGTTATGAAAACTGAAGTCCCTCCTCTTCTTAAATAAGCACATAGGGGAATTTTGTGTGGCCACTATAGTGGACATGTTATAGCCCATAAATGCCTGTGTATGTAATATTTTTTGCTTACTCTTAAAAAAGATGTAATCAAATTCACTAAAAAGTGTACTCCTTGTCAACTTCATGATAGTCTAATTCATTCACATCTAGTCAAGATTAAATATATCAAATCTCCTTGGACATTTTCCATGAGGGGATTCGATCTCATTGGAAAATTACTTCACACCCATGATGGGCATGTTTTTATCATCACCATTATCAAATATTTTACCAAATAGGTTGAATCCATGCCCCTTGTTAATGTCACCAATCCTAGCATTTCCAAATTTATTCTTAACCAAATCATTTTCCACATTGGTGTGCCCCATACCATCATTTCAAATAATGGTGGTATATTAAAAAATAAATATGTTAAATAGCTTTGTGCTAAATTCAAGATCAATCACAAATTTTTTACACCTTATCATACCTAATGCAATGGTCAAGCTAAGTCCATAATAAAATTCTCAACAAAATCCTCTAAAATATAATTTATGAAACCTATACAAATTGACATCTTCATCTTTACCCTACTCTTTGGGTCTATTGTAATAGCATACATACGACCACTAGGGCAATGCCATTCTCTCTAATCTATGGTTTTGAGTTATTTATTTCTTTAGAATTTGAGCTTCCCTCTCTCCATATATCTCTTCATGGTATCATTCTTTATGAGTAATTACATGAATCTCATCTTCATGCCCTTGATCTCCTTGATAAACATTGTCTTTCTACTACATAACCCCCAATACAAGGCTCATATTGCCAAACAACATAACAAATGTGTTAAAATATGCACATTTAATGTTGGTGATCTTGTCCTTAAATTATATTACACCCATGATTAAGAAGATAAATATGCCTAAAAATGGTGGGGCCTATATTTAGTCAAATATATTCTTGGTCCAAGTACATATCACCTTCAACCTAACAAAGGCCATGTTTTGAAAGATCCCACTAATGCACAGTTTCTTAAAAATTACTTTCCCTAAACATTTCCTTATTTTCATGATTTTTATCTACATATATCTAACACTTTTTGTAGATTAGTTAAAAAAGTCTCTCCCTCTGCAACAATTCTTCCTTGTCACAAACCTTTAATCCTTCTCTTTTGGTCTTTTAGTATCCCCTTTTCTCTCATGAGTTGCATTGTGAAACTATAAATAGGGCCCAGTCTTCCTCATGATGTACCATAGTCTTTATTTTTATCTTTATTCTTTTTACACACTTTTTTTTAGACCTTGGGTTTCTCTTTTGTGAGTTGTAGTGTAAGACTATGGATATGACCTGACCTTCCTCAAAAAATACAAACTTTTCTCTTATCTCATTTATGTTTACATGATTTTTGTCACCCTCATGGGTTTCTCTTCTATTATTTGTAGTGTAAGACCATGGGTAGGACCTAGTCTTCCTCATAAAATTAGCATCTTGCCATTCTTTTTTTAAATATGTATTTTTTATCTTTTTTCTCGACATTAGTTTTTGCTTCTTTTAATAGATGAAATTTGCATAATAATATATGTTATCATGTTTCCCTCCATTTCCCATATTATTATGATAAGGAATCATACTTTACTCTCGTTGTATCCCTTTTTATCCCTTTGGCACATTTTTAATTTGAAGTAATTCAAATTGTTTCATGTGTTATTTCTCTTTATTTCCCTTTTTTCACTCCACATTGGATAAAACAAGGTCAAAGTCAAGATAGCACTTTTATTTCACCTAGATTTGACTCTTAGGCCCCATGATCTTTAAATTTATCTCTCTTAACAACCAAGTCCCAAGTATTCAAATGAAATTCATTTCTTAGAACCCATGTTTGGTTTTCCAAATTTATATGGAGGAGGAATAGAAAAATCCATCAAGAAAGTTAAAATCCAAATCATTTGAGACAAAATGAAATGATAAATAAAAGACAACATACAAACCTCAAAAGTCAAAATCATACCAAAATATTTGATTACGATCACATATCCTATCTCTAATCGAAGCTCAAAATCCATAGTTGACCTCACATAGAGCTGGGGTCCTTTGGAGTGTGGTAGGCCAATAGATTGGAATAGGAAAATTCAACAAACTCTATGGTACTACATACTTCTCACATAAATACCCAATACTCATAGTACACTAATGGATCTATAAGAGGTCCTAAAGAATAGGGAACATATTGTGTGAAGGTGGGTCCATTTTAATTTTTATGCTTATAGCCTTCATGGGATGATCTATATACTACATTTTTTGACCTACGACTTGTGTGGCTAAGAGAAGTTATTCAGAGTCATTAAGGTTGAAATTCTTCTTGTTTTGATAAACCTAATTTGATTGTCTTGACTTTGATAAAAATTTCCTCTACCTTTTTTTTCCTTCATTCTTCCCTCCACCCGTTCTATTCCCCTCTTGATAGGTAAATTGTGATTCTAAATCTATTTTCCCTTCTACGTTTCCTTCTTCTTTACCTCTTACAAATATGCTAGTACCACTTTGTTTCAATTTTATCTATCCTTAGAGCGAAACCGCATGTTTGAGTAACTCTAGATTACTCTCTTTATAACATAAAATTACATTCCTAGACTTTTTGTGCTTTTTTTTACCATTTGTCATTTACTTTACTATTCTTCTATTATAGACATCTGAGTTCATACCCTTTTTCCATTGTTGAGTGAGGTTGGCTTGTTACCTCTCACTTGATAAATTTATTTTCCCTTTTTATTCAACTTTTTCCATTGTTGAATGAGATAAGGATTGTTACTGCTCACTCATCAATGTTGTTTTACCACTTTTTTTGATTTTTTACAATGATGTTTGATTACCATCCTTTTTGACATGTATCTTTGGTTTGACTTGGTGAGTTTTCCTTTCTTAATTGAGGTTTACTTGGTTTTTTTTTTCAATCTTTAGGAGCCTTGGATTTTTGGTTACCCAATTTACTCTTGGTTTTGACCTGGTCATTTAGTCTAACATAGCACTTGTCACCCTAGCTTGCAAAATTTCCAAGTATGTCCCATCCTTATAACACCAATTATCTTGGCTTTCTTGTGTTTGTTTGTTTTTTCTCTTTAGTTTTACATTCTTGGGTTTGTCAAAAGTAGTCTTTGTGCCCTACATAATCAAAACTAAAAACATAGTAGACAACCATCTAATTATAAAGGTAATTCAAGGTATGCACCACATTTACTTTCAAATTATTTCCCTTTTATTAGTCATTTAATTTTAGTTATTTTATACTTTAAATACTGTAACTTTTTTAGTATCAATGTTATGTGTTCTTATGTTCTTTTTCAAAGCACCATCCCCTATTTCACCTTAGTGACACATGATGAGCTTCAAGAGGGGCATATGTATACACTCAATATTTTAAACCTTTATCAAATAATGATGCTTTACATATTTTAAGAACCTATTAGAACTCAATATCTCTAAGTGAATGCCCTAAGGGGTGCATTGAGAAAGGGGTAGGTAGACTATTGGTTCTTAATAGGATTGTTGTCCCTTATTACCACATTATTTATAATCTAACCAACTCTTAAAATCATTCCCTAAGATATTACTCCTCCTTTACACACTCTTCTAGTCCTTTTCCTCTTTCTATCCCTATTTTCCTCACCTTAAGTCCCTTTTGATAGTTGACTGTACAGGGTTGACTAGGTCAACCCTGTTCAATTTCAAGATATTTACACTTTAGAATTAGGTTATCCTTTGGCTGACCTAGCTTGCGACCTAGTGAATAATTGACTAGAATTGTATAGGGACAACTAGGTTGACCCTATTAGTTGACATATTTAGAAGGGTTTAGGGTGAGATCTGACAATAAATAAAATATAATTTTATCATTATTTTAATATCCAATCAAGTATTATTATTCGCTCATACTTTTTTACAATTTGCTCTTCCATAACTCTACTTGAGGAGTCTTATCTTAGGGTTTCTACTTAGAGAATCTAGTCTTGTGGACAAGTCTTGGATACTTTGGCATTTCTTATTGATCCTACAAACCATAACAACCTCTTTTAAAGCCCCTTTTCCCAAGGGAGAGATTGAGTCTTAATGGGTTCACATTCAAGTAAGTATTCTCTAACTTTGCTCTTCTCTTTAGTAGATAAAAGTAGCATAAGTATTCACTTCAAATTATATTACTCTTCATAATCCATGTATTAGGGTCTTACTCATACTTAAACTAATTGATATTATCTTATAAATGTTTTGATTCTTTACTAACCCCTCATGTTGTGCCATAATATTTGGTGAGCACTAAACTAGATTTACTTTCTTGTTATTAGCATAGGTAAAATATTAAAAACTAGGACCCCCTTAGGGTTATTGTGTGATTATGTTATACTGGAGGATTTAGAACCCTTAGCATAGTGAATTATGATAAGAGTTACCCTTATTAGTTCTAGTGGATCCCCATATTGGTCATGCTCCCTCTTAACAAATGTATTCCCAATCAGAAGTGTAGGTATGTTATATCTTCTCCAAGCCAAGATTGATTCTAGACATGTTCCATTTTTGATTACATATATAAAATAATGAATGTAAGGAGAGAGTAATTTGGCTTGCTTGTGGCCCCTGTATTAGGAAAGAAACATCTCTAAACATGTTGAAACCCTATTCTTTGGTTGCAATGATTTCCAATATTGAAACTCTTTAAAATATTGATCATGGTATTCATGGGCCTAAAAATTGAACCCTCTATTTAGCTAGCCCTTAGATTATATTGATGCCATTGGATAATATGAAAACATCATGCATTTCACCTGAGAAGACTCTAAAACATCATAAACTTGACTCGTATGCTATAGGGGTTTAGGACTATCTGCAAAATTAATGATGGATCCACATGATTTTAATATTCTCCATCTAGTTTGATGGCTGAGGATGGTGACTTTTTAACATACTAACATTTTTAATTACCCATTCTTTACCATGCATATGGATAAGTTATTTCAAACCTTGAACCATGCTCCTCTTGGTCTGTCTATAGGTTGTTTCATGGCTTATTAGAGATTTTTCATAGCCCTATCCCATTTTTACTACCTCCAACTAATTTTAAATGATAATTTAATACCTCCTCCATGCTTTCCAATGGATGTACTAACCCATGTAAAAATTCAAAAATATGGCATGTCCTTTAAGATTGCATGTAAGTGATTACAAGGAAGAAGTTGAATTGGTTTTAACTTGTTAGGAGGTCTAAGAGCATGGTTATATTATTAAAAGGCATGTGAATACATGATAATTATGTGAGGTACCCCATTTGACCTTATTTTATGATTGAACACCACAATAAATCTCTATAACTCTTGAGAAAAATTCATAAAACCCTACAATTTGTTATTAGTATCCACATTTGAGAGATTTTCTATTTTTTTTTCATATTAAGGCATAAATGAGGGTTTTATATACTTTACATATTATTGATAAATCATTTTTATTTTTTTATTCCATGCATGAAACTTTGATAACCCTTGTAGCTTGTGCACATAAGCCAAAACCTATAATTTTCTAAGTCTACAACCTATATTCATGGCTTGTCTTCATGTGACCTTCCTTGAAATATTTTATTTATTTAATTAATGGACTTCCTCCTTATTTAATTACATTTAAAAGGATATGATACCATAAAATCTCCAAAATTATAGTGTTTTCTCCATTGTAACTCTAGGAAAATCTATAAAAAGGACTCCACTCCATATTTTAAAGATTTTGTCCTTGAGGAGGGTTAGAAATCATGAGAAAATTTGACCTTAGTGTTTGAACTTGAGGATTAATTAATTGAAATTAAAAACACTTATAAAATAATGAATATTCCATGATCATTCTTGAAATGGATAATGGTTTAGTTGTTTCATGATGCACTCTCCTCATGTTGACAAATATGAAGGTCACCAAGAGGCAAGAAAGGAGGGAAAGCATTAGGTTCAATGAATTTTGACCATTTGTATGCATTGGAGGATTGATAAAGAGTATTAAAACATTGGAATGACTTTATTAGATATAAAATGGGACCATTTAATGTGTTTATGACCTTATCATGCCACTTAAGACTCTTTTTGACGTTATTTTTCATTGGAAACCAACTGAATAACCTATACGAGATAATATGATGCTAAAAAATGTATTAAAACATTTTTGGATGATTTCACCCTAAATACATGGACAATGGCCCTTACATTAACATTTGTTATTATAGGATATTTATTATTCCATTTATTTATTTGGATTATCCCTACACATTTAGCTTTAGCTTGCTTAGGTGTAAGTGGGTGAGAGGGTGAGTTTCACTTAGAGTTCCACCTAGATTTCAATTGAGTACCACTAAGATTTATCTTATGAGTTACATAATGAGTTGCACTTAGTGGGATCATGATTTCTCCTATGAGATAATTCCCCCTACTCATATATATTCCTCTTCACCAAGCTAGTTTAATATAACAAATAATGGAATATAGTTGATTTATTATGTGTTTGGTGAATCTTTCATGGATTCTATTCTGTTAATGGTCTCTTGGAGAGATCTTGGTTAAATATTATTCCAAATTCTTTCCTAGGAAAAAAGTGGTCTCCATCAACCATTACTTAGCTCTTTAGCTTCTCCTTACTCAACATCTGGTATTTTATTTCATGTTGTGAAAAAAATCTAGTTTATTTGCCAGGGTGACTTCCTCTTTTTTGTGTTTTTTATTATAGGTAAATTTTGGGTATTGAAGGAGTAAATCAAATCTCATCAATGCATCCATATTATCTAAGAAAGACATGATCACCTCTAATATCATCCCAGTTGGATATCAGAGACAAGATCTAAAAGATTTTTGTGAATCTATTTTTGGTTTAAAATGATTGTTCTTTTTCAAATTATGAGAAACATATAGACAATCTCTTAGTGGGAAATATGAAACTAGTCCCTTTTCAATGTCAAGCATCAACTTAATACCTCAATAAGGGTTCTCGATCACAACAAATGAATAACAATCCTTTTAGGAAACATGAACAATCTTGGACATACTTGATTATAGGCCATAATAGTCATCATGAACATGCTATGGATATCATAATCAAATATTGTTTGCAAATAATACCCCTCTCTATGTGTGCAAGTGTGTAAGGGACTAAGGGTGGCTAATATAGCTAACCACTTCCATATTTAATTATAGGGATGAATTAAATAAATGGCCATCCCTAGATTGATTATAAGGATTTCTATGATTAATTTTCTCCTTTAATGGTCTAAAATTTATTGATTTAGAGTCCTTTGGTTGGCAAAAAACTATTTATAACTAGACTATGATTATTATCTCAAATACATAGTCCTATCTTGGGTTTTGATAGCTTTAATGGCGAGATGGGCCATCAATTTTAACTTAGTGCCTTGTTGTTTGCATAATTATCATGTCCTTTACTTGTAAGGTCCTTTCCATTCATATTATCCTCAATATTTCACTATTTATATTCGTGACTTATGCACTTATTCACTTTTATTTCAATGGTGAAGTGAGATTTCACCATGTGACATCATCTCGCTTAGTTGGAGCTCTAACACACTATTGGGATTTCATCGACCATGTCAGGGTTGTAGAGTATAAATAATTAACCATATGGAATCATACCACTAAACCCTTGGCCCAAGGATTGCTCAAATCATCACCTCTTTATATGGACATCTCTAGGATAGTAGATTGCTAGGAGATTGACACTTGGCATTAGTAAACTTTTACACCTACAAGAAAGACAAAGAAAAGACATAGTGAGCAACTTTGATTTAAAAATAAATGATTAGGATGATTTAAATTAAAATGGACAAGTATTTTGAATTAAAATAATTATAGCATAGGGACCTAGCAAAATAAATTCACTTTGAACTAATATAAATCCTATTTTCATGTAACTTTCATCCATTTTTATAGAATCAACTAAGGTAAAAAGTGAATTTAAGAAACTTTTAGTAAATTTATATTAGAATGGAATAAAAATAGACCAAATTGTTTAGAAAAAGAGACAATTGTTTTTGAATTAGTTAGTCATTTTTCATGAATTTAAGGTCAAATAGTCTAAAAGGAAGGCTTTATATGCTTTTCAAAACACAAGCATAAAATAGACTAAGGCTTATTAAATTCATGAAAAGTTAGATTTCTTCTTTGATTATGCCTAGATGTGATTTACATGTAATTTTTTTATGACGATAGATCATGCCAATCTTTACATCTAGGAATAAAACCACAACTGATTCACAATAATGCGAGCAATAAGCAATATGTTTTAATACTTGACTTTTAGACACTCACATTACTTAATACAAAATAACCTAGGTATTTATTGAAATCTTGTAACTTATATAAAGTGACATTTTATCTTGGTCAAATACCTTTTATAATGTTGCTTTGACTATTTTGACATCTCGGATGGCCACCAATTTTAAGTTATTAAAGTGCCTTGAAGCACATTTACATTGGTTTAGACGGTATAGGGTTTATAGTCTTTGTTGGATTATTTTATGATCCAAATATGTTTTCAATTAGTTGATTTTTTTTAGGGGTTGCTTTCACTCATTTATTGTTTTGTAACCAACTTTCTCTTTTTATAAGCTTTAAATGCTTATGTTTGTACAAAAATAAAAATTAGTTTTTGATATTGAATAAATAAAATCAGTTATTCTTCCATTGTTTAGAGGGCTATCAGTGGTATCAAAGCCACATTTTGAAGGTGGAATTAATTAATTTTCAAGAATAAAAAGAGAGATTCATCCATAAATATGCCACCCCACTATCCTTATAGAATTTGTATGACATCTAGATAATGATTTTGAATTAAAACATATTATTTTCATAATGTACAATGTTGTAGATGAAGCACAACCTAACATGGTGACTGATATTGTATGATGATTGAAATAGATGTGGTATAACAATACAGTGGTCAATCAACTTAGAATAATATCTAATTTTATGGTATAACATCTACCTATTTGGTGTTTGAAGACTAGTTTGGTTGATTTTGATTAAGTTTTGTTTTTTTATTATGTGATCATTTATTGCATTGGTACGATGACCTAAAAATAATGAATTAGTAATAAATTCTTTCAAAAAATACTCTAGATAATTTATAAGGAATATGTTTATTATTTAAAGAGTATTAACCATCTTTATTAGACTTATATAATGCCAATTGGGAAAGGATACATATAAAATTTATTCTGGTTGAAAGAGTATTTAATACCAAAAGTATAGCTTCCAAAGCATATTAAACATGAAATAATTAGTTTTATAGTGAGAAAGTAAAATTTGTGGACTCCACATTACAACAATTTGTTAGATAACAATTTTCAAAGTAATATTCGGTGAAAAATATTAACATATTTCATAATATCTATTTTTTAAAATAAAAAGGAGTAAAAATTTATTTAATCAAAGAAGTCAATTTTAAAAGGAATAAGACTATAGACAACCATAGACTAAAGGCACACTCAGTTGATAAAGATCCAAAAATACATAGCTACAAATGTAAGAAATTGATACCTATTCATGGACTATGATTATCATCATGAGTCAATAGTCTCAGTTTATGAACACAATCATCAAGAAGATGATCTGAATCATAAATTTTCTAGTCATGCCTAAACTTTTAAGCACATTTGGAAAGATAGTCTACCATATTATTCCACTATATTAGAATATGGGTAAATAACACCAAGTCTAGTGATCTGCTTAACTGGAGAATCTGATGTATAATCAAAGATAGTTACTAATTTACCCCAATAAATTTCTTCTTGTTTAATAAATTAATTACAATTTGTGAATCTGATTCACAAATAATCTTATGCCAACCAAGAGTACAAGCCTTTTGTAGAGAAAAAAGAATTATTAAAGCTTCCATAAGATTATTAGTCTAATGGGCTTAGTATTTAGAGATGAGGAAAAGGGCAGCCCTAGATCTATCTCTCCCCATGCCTTTGACACCATCATGACCCATATTTCCCCTAGAAGAGCTATCATTATTAATTTTTAAGATTCCAATAGGAGGTGGAGACCACCTACCTTCCCTTTGAGTTTTGTTATTGAATTTTTTGCTGCCATTAGAATAGGTCCTCTTTAATCTTAAACCACTCAAGCCCAAATCCTAAATCACAAAAGCCTCTCTCACATCCAAAGGAGCTTAAATTTCACAATTGGTTGCAATGGTCTCCTGAACCATACCAAGAATTTGTTACCAAACTTGTAAAATTATTAGTTTTTTATCCTAAAAGATCCTATAATTTCTCTCCAGCAAAATTTGCCAAAGGATACATGAAGGCCCAATAGTCCATGCCATATGAATAGGGAAAGATTAAGCATGGGGATTTCCTAAATTTATCTAAAAATTAGGTAGAGAAAGAGCATGTACACAAGAATGTCTCCACACAATCTACCATAGGTGCCAGATAGATTTGGAGAAATCACATTGGAAAAAAATGTGAAGAAATCTCCTCAATGTTATCATAGAGGAAGAATATGGAAGGACCCTAAAAACCTCTCTTCATAATATTATCCTAATTAAGGCAATTTTTACATGCAACTATCCATAATAATAAATTACACTTAGGTCATGCATATTTATTCCAAACATATTTCTACCAAGGGGTTTCAGCCTCACCATATTTTATTTTATCTAATTCATGATACCTAGTTGCCACCAAGTAAAACCCCTTTGGATCATGATCCCGAGCTAGGATATACTTCTATTATGAAGAGATATAAACTCTCTCCACTAAAATTATAGACAAATCAACATGATCCTATTCAGAACCTCCTTGGGGACACAAGTGATACCCTTTCCACTTAAGCACATCCCCCTAATCCAAATGTTCCATGGTTTTGAAATCACTCAAATATAACCATACAAATTTTTTAAACTATAGGATCAGATTTTTCAAGTGAGGATGGGTGGTAAATATTGGGGGATGACCATCTTAAGAATCTATTTACAATAGGGCATACTCATACTTGTGGAAAATCTAGAATAAACCCTACTGAATTAAGCTTGCTCCTTTTTAAAGTGTATTCTAGATCATAGATCCCTTACCATCCAAGGATATTTAGGAATATATTTTCTAGAAACTCCACTCAAATACTTAGAATTAACTATCTTATCCCAACACTGATCCTAATTATACACCACTACCAATAAAGCTTGGCTGCTAGAGCCTGACTACTGAAAGTTATATGTTGAATCCCCAAGCCACCCTTTCGAATAGGTCTATAGATAGAGTCCCACTTGAATAGAATCCACTTATTATAATCTAATATACATAAAAAAAATAATTGTATAGAGATTGCATCAAGATCAAAAATAAAACTAGCAAGATCAACTTGAACCATACACCTATAAATGGGAAGATCCTAAACCACAACCTTAAGGAGCATAATCATCTGTATAAAGGAAAGCCACATGAAATTACAATGACTGACATAACCCCTAAATTTATCAAGAATAGTATGTCAGGTACCTATTGGAAAAGGGGACATAGATAGAGGAATACCCAAATAAACAAAAGGAAGGTTTCCTATCTAAAATCTCAGGATGCAAGCAATCCTAGTTTGAATAAATTGAGGGGTGTTGAAGAAGATATAATATTTCCCTTAATTAATTTTATAACCATAAGAAACAAGATAAATTTCAAGATCCCAACTAAAATTTCATGCTTCCCTAATTTTAACAACACCAAGAGTGTATTATCATCCACAACCTATAAGTGGGATTGAGGAGACAAGCCTTCACCCAAAAACCATCCATGAATAGCCCTTAAATCATATGAACTTTTAAGAGTCTTCCCAAACCTTCATCCATAATAATAATAATATAATGAGACAAGGGGTCACCCTACCTAAGTACTTTAGAAGCACCAAATAGAAAAGAGGGCATACCATTAATTAGCATAAAGTATGACACTGAAGTGACACAAATCATCACCCAATTAATCTAATTTTTATCAAATTTGAAAGAATGAAAATTATTAAAAATGAAAAACCACTTTAACCTATCATAAGCTTTATCCATGTCTAATTTTATGAACATAGAATTCTCTCTAGACACTTGCATGGAATGGATACCCTCAACAACAATAACCACACCATCTTGGATATGTCTACTAGCTAGATAATCTCGCTTCTCCAAATAAATAATCTTGGTCAACTAGGGATTTAATCTCTTAGTAGTTAGTTTAGAGATGATCTTATACATGACACTATAAAGTTTAATTTCTTGAAAGAGGTCAAGAGAATTACCACCTTCTCTCTTGGGAATAAGAGCCAAGAATGTTGAATTCATGGATTTCAACATTTGTTTACTATTATGTGATTCTTGGACAACATCCAAAAGGTACCACTTGATAGTATCCTAGATTTATTTAAATAATTTAATAGGAAACCCATCCAAACCAAAGGCCTTGCCTTTTTTCATGCTAAAAACAACCACATCCAACTCATCTAAGGAAATGGGTCAATTGAGTTCGGCATTAGCTTCAAAGGGGACCATAAAAGGAATACAAGCCAATACCTAATTGACTTCCTCCAATTACTCAAGAGAATATTCCATAAATAAAGAAGACAAATACCAAGTGACCTCCTATGAAACATCCTAAAGAGAGGATAATTAAATACCTTGAGAGGACATAATAGAAGAGATTAAATTCCCATGTCCTTTGTATTTGATAGAGTTGAATAAGAAGCCTTTATTATCGTCTCCCACTTGAAACTAGTAAATCCTTGATTTTTGCTTCTATAAAAACTCCTCACATAGTTCCCATTTACAGAATACCTTCAAATATTTTGCCTTAGATTTAATGGATTCCTCAATAATTCTTTGGTCTCTATTCTACCTGGAGATGATATCCAATTGATTTTGAGCTGCATATTTTTCCTTAAAGACATTTCCAAATCATTCCCCATTCCACTTTTTTAGCTAAAATTTTAAAAAATGGATCTTTTTGATGAAGGTATACATGGTTATCCCGTGTGAATTCAAACCTCTAATCCACTAATCTTTAATAACGTCCTACAAAGAAGGCTCCTATAGCCACATTAAATAAAATCTAAAGGAATTACTCTTATCACTATGCCATCCATGCATAAAAGCTTTTATAGGCCATTGGTCTAAGCCTCTTCATTCAAGTATTTCTAAAGAGGAGATCCATTGATTACTTAGCCAAAAATTGGAAACTAGGAATCTATCTAACCTCTTAGAAATTGAATATATGCCACACCTTATATTACTCTAGGTGAATAAACCATTGAGAGGATTTATATAAATTAAATTTAATAGAGTTATGTTATTTATAGAAATAGATGAAAAGGCCTCTAGATGATCTAAACCTCCTCTCTTTTCATCAAGGCTGACAATGGAGTTAAATTCCCCAACAACAACCCAAGGAAGGAAGGGATCTAACGATCTTACATATTTTAAACGGTTCCACAAGTGAAGCTTGCCAACAAAATTAGTTAGAGCATAGACATTGGAAAGACATAAAATTTCCCTAGATTCAAAACTTGAAGCAATCATAGACAGGGAATGCTTACTCACAATCCACCATAGGGGAAATATATTTCTCTTATCCTAAAGACATGTAATCCTACCAACACTACCCAATGCACCAATACATTAACAATGACCATTCCACCAAAGTTTAGAGGATATCTTAATCATGATCTCCATAGACAACTTAGTTTCTTGAATAAACATAACATTAGGGTAATGAGCCTTGATCATTTCCCAAATAGCCTTTTATCAAGAGGAGTTGGTCAATATCCTCATATTCCAAGAGAGAATGATCATTTTTGGGGTTTATAAAAATGGGAGTTAAGCGGTTTAACCAAACCTGACTCCACCAGATTCTCACCCATTAACTTAATCTTGTCCTAATCCTTCTTCCTCCATACCTTAGAAGGCTTCTCTAAGTTCCCTTTTTGAATTTTTTTGGTGCAACCCCAATGAGAAGGAGACCAAGTTACCCGTATCAATATCTTAAGCTTCTACCATTAGCTAGGAATATAAATAATGCATAGATGGACCAGATTCTACCTCAATCTCCACATAATAACTAGTAAAACAAAGGACATTAGAGTATGATAAAAAATAAGGGAATAACTTAGTGGTTATTTCTTTTAAAATATTAGCAAACCCATCCTTTTTAGAGGCCAACTGCTCCACCTCTAATAAATAATGAGTAGTTATATCATTATCAAGGATATCTATTTACTAATCCAAATCTTATAAGGCTTTAAATTAGTTAAAATTTGCATCTTATTGCATATCCTTAAGGGTTCCTTTTTTCCCTTCCCTTGTTTCAAACCCTCTTTATTTGTTTCCCTTCAGACATAGGGTCTTTATCTTTTTATATTAATGATGCTAAGGGAGTAGGTATCCTAGCAAAAACCCCACCAATGGAAGTACTTATGGTATTTAATTTGGGGAATTTTTACTGTAGGTGACCATATTCATGGTAGATTCGACATCAAAATGTTAGAGTCTCATAGTCCAATTGTTGAATCCATGAAGTGGTTCCAACGAATCTAGTAGCAAGCTATTTAAATTGATTTCCACATAAATATGGGCTACATAGATAACCCTTTTTTAAAATGTCTATTGTGATGGATCCATAGTTTACCCAATATAAGTGTGATCACGTGTAGAATGTTATTCCTCTAAAATTTAATTGGGAGCCAGGGAAGTCACACTTAGACCAAAAATCTTGATGGAAGTTCTTCAAATAGATTAAATCTAATGTGCCAAGGTTTAAAAAATAGCCTAACTTGATTGTAGAACTAGGGTCCCTCTTCAAATGCTTTATTTTGATCTAGAGAGCAATAAAATACTACCATGAGATAGCCATTCACTACTTGCATCACCTCCATGTCTCCTTCTAGGTTCCAAGCTTGATGTGCTTAGGATTCAAGAAATAGGAGAGAGATCATATTTCCCATGAAATTATAGATTAAATCATGATCCCTCCAATATTCAATGTCCTCTAAAATAGATTTTTATTGGATTACAAAAATTAGGTGAGTTTCACTCTTAGCTAAATAACCATTCACCTTTGAAACTCACAAAATGCCACTCTGCAAAGATATTATGCCATTTAAAGAGTTATTTGAAAAACTTAGAGCCTTGGCATGATTAGATGGGGAGAAATCAATTCCCATAACCACATCTAAACATGACATAATGTTTGGACCATTAGGAGTAGTATCCATCTTTAATCATAGGCTCGAACCTATACTTGGCTCATATAAGGACAACCCAAAAAGAGGAAAAAAGAAAAAGGGGAAAAATAAAACATAAAAATAATAAATACCCAACCTCTAAAAATAAAAATAAATAGACCCCCTTAGCATAAAGATCCTCCAACCTCTATACTAATCCTCACAAAGCACATGTAAATAGGAAATGCATGCATATAGGCCACAACCTACTACAAATCATGTGTCCTTCTACATAGCTTATTCTCTCTCTCTTGAAATCCATAATTCATCCTAATTTATATTTCATCCTATCTATTATTTTTCATCTAGAAATTCAATTTTATAATAAATGTTTTGCCTTTCTATGTTTAAGTTTCTTGAAGGCAAGTTGGTTATATAATTTTTTGTGGGTCACTTGCAACAAAATGCCTATGGTTCAAAATCTTTCAAAAGCATTTTTTGGTCAATTTAATAGATTGATCAAATTTAGTATTTTGATCTTATTTTTGGTGTAAAGGATTTATAAGGATATAACCATATTTTCAATGAAAATGATGATATAAGGGTTTACTAGGAGTTATAAGGTGTATTTTTTGACAAATTTGAAAATCCTTGTATTCTTGTAAAAATAGAATCTATTTTTTAAAGTAAAGGAAAAACTTCAAATAGCATTCCCTTAACTTGATATTTTCTCATCATGGCTAAAATTGTTTGTATGATATCTAAAAATGGAAAATTATCACCTTAAAACTACAAACAATGGAGTAGAAACATGGAAAACACTCTCATATTTAACTATTTGTGGGAAATCACCGAGAAAGAAACCACACCACCAATTGAAGTAGAAAAACTAGTTGAATATTAAAAATGTGATAAGTGTGCTCTTTATTTATTAAAATCATCTTCTAAAAAATAGGTTATCATTCATATTGAGATAGTTAAAACTGGTGCCTAGAGAACTTGAAAAGTATTAAAGGATCTATATAACAACTACCTTCTTATAAAAATATTGATCTCTTAATGTAATTATTTAATAAAAAGATTAGTATTGATGAAGATGTATCTGAATATCTCTCTCACATGAAAACATTTAAATAGGAATGCTTCAAAACTAGTGGTAAAATTAATGATGACATGTTGATTTCAATTATGTTAAATGGACTTAGTTTTACATACACCATTTTTTTTGAAATTATACAACTCAGTGATAACCTTAATGGAGCCACTTTTGACTCTATTTGTGACTTATTAACTCAACATGAGAGATAATTTTCAAGGAATAAGAGTACACCTAATAAAGAGGCTCACTATATAAAAAACAAGTCTTATCATAGAGATCATCATCATATACAATAACCATTGTAGAAACACTCTTCAAGTCATTATCCAAGGCACTCTCCACACCATTCTATATAGTCTTCATAACATTCACATTGACACTCTTCAAGGTCTTCCAAAAATTGACATCACCACAAACACTCTTCTCATAGTTCTTCTAGTGATTTAGGTTCTTTTGGATCTCATAGACATAAGAAATAATCAAGATGTTTCAAATTTGGTGGTATCAGATATCTTGTAGATGTATGTCATTCTCAATGAACCCATTCTCCATGTAAAAGAAAATATGAAGTAAATTATGTAGGTCATTCTAGTGGATATTTATTGGTTACCTTAGTTATTCAATATATTCTAACACTTCATCTAATTAGGAGATGTTTCTCATAGTTGAGGTCTATGGTCCCAATGGACCTCACACCATAGTCTAAGTGTTTAGTGATTTAGTCATCTTGTGTGAGATACTAGGCTCAAGATATGGTTTTATTGTAGTAGTATTATTTTGTCTTGTGTTTTTTATTCATTTCTAGTTTCAGATTTCTCTCTTTACTATTAATGACATGGAGTAGATAGTGTTAGCTAATTTTGATTCTCTTGGTGCATAGCTTCTCACCTCTCTCCTAATAAGGGGAGAAGATATTGCATTTTTTGGTCTTTGACCAGTTGTCAATGATAGTATGAGTTGATAGGGGTTGCTAGCACCTTCAATGTTAATTAAAGGTCATCAATATATTTTGAACATTAGGGAGATGTGCCATACATAGTACTAGGTTTGTCACTTGGATGGGTTCCTATGTGAGACCTTATATGGATCAATGTAGTTGGACATGCTTGATTGTGTTCCACTAAAATATGGCACAATGATCACTAGGGATGAAGAGGGATTGACGATGTTCATCAGCCATTTTTGTCATAAATTATAGGGGCAAGCTTCTTTATGGATTGACATATTTTTTTAGTCATCACCAAAGGTACAATATACCAATTACAGTTTTGATAGATTTCATTTGATGACTTTAGAGTCATTGCTCCAAATATTTTATACCCCTTTAGATCAAGGGGGAGTTTATGGTATTATTTTATGATCCAAATATGTTTTTAATTAGTTTATGTTTTGTGACAGGTTAGTTTCACTTATTGGTTATTTTGTAACCAATTTTATCTTTTTGTAATCTTTAAATGCTTACCTTTGTATAAAAATAAAAATAATTTTTTGATGTTGAATAAATAAAATTAGCTATTCCTCCATTATTTTGATGGCTATTAGTCTAGTGATAGGTAGAAGCCCATCAAATTTATGCATAAAGGGAAGATGACATCATCAAGGTACCATGTAGAATCTCCCCATTTAGATATATCTTTGGCATATTCACCTAGATCGACACCACATGGCATCCTCTTAGGGATCTTAGATTTTAACTTGATCATTATAATCAGTCTTATTTTAGAGGTCCCAAGATTTTGGTAGATCACCAAGGGTAGTTTATCAAGGTAGGGGGTCTCAAGTCTATGAGCCCATTAGGCCATTGCTTAATCCTTGTAGGTCTTTGAAGTCTTAGGCTCCCTAAGAATTCATCATGTGGTGTATTTTTATTGATTTAGTCCCTTTAATCTTTTGGGCTTCTAAGTCTATGTCATGAAGCACAATTTCAGAGCCTGAAGTCTTTAAAAAGAGTTAGAAGATTTTTGGACTTGGAAATATTTATAATTTGACTAGGGACTAAGAAACTATCTAATAAAGATGCATGGAACAACTTGGGAAACCTAAAAAATTTTAAGGCATATAAGTAAATCAAGAAAAATACTAAGTCAAATGAACTTTTAAAGTTAAAATGGGTCAACTCAACTTTAAAGGGCTTGCGTATTAGTCAGTCTTTGAGCTTGGTGAGCTCAACTTGCACAACTATAGATATCTAAAATTGGGGAAAAAAAAGTCTATCACAAAAGGAAAAATACAAATGAATGATTCCAAATATAAAATGAAGTTAAGTAGAACCTAACTCACAACCATTAAATCAATGACACTCTCTTAGGTAAACTCCTAGACATGACATGGTCTATTTAGACTAGATTTAGTAACAACAAGATAAATCAAGAAAAAGAGTGTCCCCATTTTTGGTATGAAAGTGGGGCATATTTTATGAGAAAAAAATAAAAATAAACAACATCAAAGGAACATAAAACAAGTGAAAACTAGTCTATTTTGTACATGTGTATAAATGTCATATTATTAACAAAATAATGTATCCATGTAGTACAATGTAAAATGTGTGTGTTTGAGTATAATACTTGTAATATATATGTCTCAATATTACATTTGAGGTCATAGATAAAACATCTTATGGTGTAACCTATATAATTATATCACCCCATGATAGTCATGGGCACTAGGTGGAAGGTATTCTAACATCTAAGAATTCACATATAATTTATGTCATGCACCATACTTCTATACCTTGTAAAATGCATGTGTAAGAAAAAATAAAATTTTATCTACCAAATATAAGATATATGACATATGAAAATAAAAAACTAGCATATTTTTCATGTACAAGTACTGATTATTATTATTTTGAAAATATTTTGAATGTTTTTCTAATTCTATAAAAAAATAGATTTTTTATTTATTTAATTTTTGGCATAGATGCAAAGTGATTAAACTATTTTCTAATAAATAAAATGGTTATAGTTCATTATTGGATCAAAGAATTAAAACTTGAATTTCCACGGATGATGAAATTTAGGTTTAGATATATCCAAATTAGAAAAAGCATCAACTGTCAAATCATAACTATCATTATCATTGCTTATAGAATATGTTGCCACATGTGTAACTAAATAATGTGTAAAAACTGGTGAATTCTAATATATAATTTCCTTTGTTTATTTTCGAACATGTTGAATTATATTATGATTTTCCTTAGGATTCACTATAGAGGATTTATAATTTTATGAACATTGACTAACTCTTTGAAATAAAGTTTGTTTCTTGCGATGATATGCCTTCTTTCCTTGAACTAGTCGTAGAGAAAGATTTTATATACCCTTGATATAATTATATCTACATTATGTTATTCAATGGATTCATAGATTAGCTTTAGAATATGCTTTGGACTAGGTTCCATTTTTTTTAATTGTGTTATTGGATAGGCATTATAACCAACTCTGATTGTGGAGTGGGAGGAGTAAGAGTTACTACTCATATGGGATGCCTTGAAATTTGACCACTTGAAAATTGATCAG
This sequence comes from Torreya grandis, assembly GCA_037957365.1. Taxonomy (NCBI): domain Eukaryota; kingdom Viridiplantae; phylum Streptophyta; class Pinopsida; order Cupressales; family Taxaceae; genus Torreya; species Torreya grandis. The sequence continues at coordinate 1,560,934 of JARHVA010002676.1, forward strand.
TTGATAGCAAGAGATGAACTTGAGGCATCTATGTATTATATATTGTATTTCTCAATTATTATATATCTAAGGGCATCCTAATAACATATTAAAGACACATATGCTTATAAATACTAGAAATAGAGTATCCATTATTACTAAACCAATTTGGAGAGGTAGTACTATATGTCATGAAGTATCATGCATATGCCCATCAAATGCTTTGACTAAACTTGATGTATCTAATATATCTTATTTTTGTATCTAAAATATAAATTAGTGTCATTGTACATGTATTTTCACTTGATCTATAGTCAATCATGACATTATGAATGGGTTTTTTCATTGATGTATGCTCTAATAAATAGTGCATGCTTATCTAAATTATCATCATTTATTTCACTATCATCAAATGTGATTATTCTATGTTATGTTAATGTGACAATAAATGTAAAAGTTATTCAATTTATTATATTCCCATATGATTTATAAAGAGGATACATGTTTGACATATGATGTACTTTGGAGTTATTTGTTGTTTTTGGTATACCTTGATTTGGAAAACTATTGTTGAATTTTTTTAGATTTGAATTATCATTTTATTGTGGTTCAATTTCCCTTATGGGTGTCCCTACCTCAATATTATTATTATCATCAATAAGATCTTGTATCTTATGCCTTAACCTATAACCTTTCTTTTTGGAGTGTCAAATCCATCTATGGTAGTCACAATATGCATTATTATTGAATCCCTTGGGTTGAAATTTGGTCAAACCAAGCTCAAATGGTGGAGGTATAGATATGAGACTGTAATCAATGAGTTTTTTAACAAGTTATGAGGAGGTTGTGGTAACCCTGTAAATTTTCACCAAGTATAAAAACTAATTAAATCTTGTTAGATGGTTGTGATATTGTGTGTATTGTTAATTTTACTTCATTTTTATCTCACTAGATTTGTATTGTTTTGGAATTTATATTTGATATATTTGAATAATTTGTTACATACTTTATTTTTTTTAATGCTAAAATATTAAATTCTATTTGTTCGACTATGCAACATAGCTCATTAAAAAAATTGAATTTATCAAACATGATTGATTCATGGAGTGGTGTTAACAATCTTTGAGTAAAGATATCTTATAATTTATTATTTTCCATATAGTTTTTCATATTTGCAAGCATATTATTTTTCCAAAGTACATATTCACCAATAGGTTCATTTAACCCTTGCTTGAGCTTAATAATTTAAGTATAAGATAACTTTTCACCCATGTTGATTGGGAAATGTGTTAAAAGTTGATTTTCCAATGGGTTGAATGCTCTAACTAATTAAATTGAGAGATAATAAAACCATTGAAGAGCATAGAATTTGAGACATCTTGGAAAGATCTTGGTGAGTAATTTATCAATGTAAGAATAAACGAAACATGTTTCATGGAATTAATGGAGATGTTGTTTAAGATCACCTTTACCTTCATTATGCGGTAGCTTAATTTCTAAAAAAAAACCCATAAGTAATGGTTAAGAGGATATTTCAAGTGTCAAATAATTATGAATTAGTGTATGATAATTAATTACATGAGTATCTTTAGAAACACTTTATTCCAATTGAAATATTTTACCATGTAAGGCTATAATAGTTTTCTCAATTAGGAGAAGTTGTAAGTCAACTTTGTAGTGATAAAGGGAGTTATATATGATGCACTTTTAGAAATAGACATGTGAATATGTTGTAAAATGATTGATTCCCCCATACCTATGGGTGTTAGCATATAGGTAACTATGGGTGCTAATATCATAATATAACCAATGCGTTTAATGCTTTTGGATTTATAAGAGAAACATCAAGAAATAAAGTTTTTTAAATGCATAATCAAGTATTATTTATATTTTAACAATATAGTAAAGTATTTTTATAATATATCTCATTTAATAATGTGTAATAAATCTATAAGTTAATAATCACCTAAGGGATAAAGAGAGCGTATCTTATTTATTATTTTATTTTGGATTTTGGTAGTGACGAGGATTCATCATAGTGATATATTAGAGATGTGGACTTTATTTGTTCTATATTCTATTTATTTTTTACCTTTATAAAGTTGCTTCGATATAGGATAATAATTTTGATGCTTATGTATGTATCTTATGCAAGTGTCTAATGAGAGATATACATAGGAGTGACTTTAAATTTAGACTAGACTAGACCTATGCTACCCCTTATGTAATATAACTTTGTGCCTCAAATTATGTTCACTTATGTGTCAGATCTAGATAATAAGCAACCCTATTTCATTTTCATTGTACATCTTATGATTTGGTAAGGACTTAGTAACATGATTTGAGCTAGCCTTAGCAACCCGAATATTGCTAAGTGCTACCTACATAGATAACACTCCTAAGAGGGCCTCAAAATCACATGTATTTCTCCCTCCTATACATCTGTGTGGAATTATAGTAGTAAAAATTATGTTCTTTATCTTATTAACCCTTTATGAAAGTGATGCAATAGTATATTTGACATTTTTAATGCTTCGCACATTAGATTCAATAATTTAATTAAATTTGATATCTTGAAATCAACAATACTTTATTATTAGAGAGTTTCCTTATCAAATTGGAAGCTATATTAATTAGACCACAAACTTTGTATATATAGGAACCTTTTGAATTTTAATTATAACCTAGAGAAATACAAAAATATGACCATAAGGTGGGTAAAAAGGGATAAAAAAATAGTCATAAAGAGAAAGATACATAAAAATATAAATGGATAAACCTTGACAGTTATTTTGAGGATGGACACTAACATCAACACTAGTGTCCAAGATAAATGAAAGTCTCTAGGGGATAAAAAAATATGGAAAACAAGCATAAAGAGTATGGGTGTCTATAATTCACTAAATTAAGATAAAAAAACATAACACATAGGCCCAAAGGTAGGTAAATCAATTTAAATAAGATGGAACTAAATATCTACATGATAGACCATGTCACTAGATGTTATTATATATGTTATCAGTTTTAGATAACATAAATGTAAAGGTTTAGATCACATGAGATGAATATTATTCATAGCAAAATGTTGTTTAAGTAAAATTAAATCACTCAAATACAATATTACAAGAGATAAAAATCAAGTGGGTAAAAACCCAATCTTTCCTTAAGTTGAAATGATCTCAAATGAGATGAGTACATATAATAAAGTAAGCAAGTAACTTCTCCACAAAATTTGATCAATTAAACCCCATAATATACAAGTAACTCTTCCATAAAATGTGGCAAATAATGCCAATTATATATGAGTAACCCCCATTCCCAAAATATAAAATTAAAGGAGTTACTTTTAGTCACCTAGTCAACTTGCACACATAAGCAAGCTTCTCCATGAAAGTAGGAAAACTCCATGTGAGGGAAAAATGTCCATAATAGAAAAATATGGGAGACAATAAAACCCCTACTCTAAACCTCCCCCCCCCCCCCCCCATAAACATAGCTTAGGTGGGTAGTGTAAAAAATAAATGGATCCCAATAATTAGGACTAATGAAGTACCCATGTATAAAACAATCTCTCATAAATTATAGAAAAGGAAAAAACCCATAGGAAAATAATACCACTCAAAAGAGAGACATTGAAGAAGAGAAGAGTTTAGAATCCCCCTAAAGATGATGTTATTGTTGATGTAAACTACACCCCAATAAGAGTTTGTAGATGAATGAACTTTATCTCAGTGAAATATTTGGTAAATATATCTACAACCTACTTTGAATACTATGAAAATATCAATTCAATAACCTAACCATGAATAATCTCTAGATAAAATGCATGTGAATCTTAATGTGTTTGGTCTATTGGTGTTGAACTAGTTTTTTTGCATATTTGTATGGTACTCTGGTTATCAAAATATATGATGATGGGTTACCTAAATAGAATGCCAAACTCAGATAGAATCCCTTGAAGCTAAAAAGCCTTAGTAGTTGATTTAATAACTCCCTTGTACTCTACCTCTGTGGATGATATAAAAATAGAATTTTTCTTATTGCTAGACCAATTGATAGGAGTAGAACCCAAATAAAAATTTTAACCTAAAGTGGACTTATGATTCTGAGTATCACTTGCCTAATATAAATCTATAAAACCAACTATTTCAAACTTTATGACAAATTTGTAATGAATCCCAAATCTATAAGAGCCTTGAATATAGTTTAAGGTCTTCTTAGTTTATTTATAATATATCTCATGGGGTTATTACATGAATGTGGAGACAAGTCCAATTGCATATGAAATATCAGGCCTAGTATGAGTATGAAAAATAAAGGGTGCCAAAAATATATCAATACTAAGTGGCTTAGAATAAAGGTGTAGAATAGTCAGACTTAATATTGACTCTTGATAGAAAGGGAGTTGGATACATCTTACAATTAGTCATGTCAATCTGAGCCAAAATATCAAGAACATACTTGGATTGTGTAAGTGAAATCCATAAATAGGACTATGAAATATCAATGCTAAGAAAGTAATGTAGAAGACCCAATTCTATCATGTCAAATCTATCTTTTAGATCTATCTTCACCACTATAATAGATTATGAGTAACTCTTGGTGATCAAAGTATAATCAATATAAAGGACTAGTATTAGTAAAGAATCATCCTACTATAATAAGTATACATTGGGGATTGAATGACACTTAGTAAAACTTGAAGTAAGGAGGAAGGAATACATCTTAGCTTACTAAGCTTGAGGAACCTATTTGAGGCCATAGATGGATTTCTTAATTCTACAAACTAAGGATGTATCCTGAATAAACCTAGGTCGTTGCTCTATGTATATCTCCTCCTTAAGGTCTCCATGAAGAAAGGAACTCTTCACATCCATATGATTTACTTATAAACATGTGTTATGGCTATATCTAGTGTGAATCAATTTTAAATACATGTGAAAATCCATTTGAAACTAATATCACCTTATAATTATTGATCAAACCATTTGCTATAAACTTGATCTAATATATCTAGCTACATCAAAACATTATCCTTCCATTTAGAAGTGAAGTCAAATCCCAAGTATGATTTTTTATTAAGGAATAATATTATTCCTACATATCACTATCCCACTCAGGCATGCTTGAGTCATATCAAAATGTATGTGGATCCAAAAATAAAGAAAATAAGGCATGTGGACCACTTTGATAATCTATATATGTCTATCATTTTAAAAATCCCCTACCCAAGTACTTACACTCTAAAGTGTCTTTCTATCCCAAAGGGGCCCAAAAGAATTAGGTGCTAACTCTTCATCCTCTAAAACATGACTAGAGGTATATGTGGATGACTCCCAATCATTTTCCTTTTTGACAAAACTATAAGAATAAGAAGAATATCTTGGCTCAATAACATGATTTAGATTATCTGATTTGGAAGAAGAATCATCAATTCTAAGTAAACCACTCTGATAATCTTCTTGAGTATGTATATAATTTAAAATATCCCCTACACAAATACCAACACTCTAAAGTGTCTTCTTGGCATAAAGGGGTCTATATGTGGATGAGTCAGGTGCTAACTCTTTATCTTATGAAAAGTGACTAGAGGTAGATGTGGATGACTCCCCACCACTATCCTCACTATCAAAACTAGAAGAAAAAGAAGATCCTAGCTTAGGAACCTACTTTGTATGATCTGAGTTAGAATAAGAATCATAAGTTCTAAGTAAATCTAATGAAATAAAATAAGTCTTAAGTGTTTAATCTTTGGGAATCTCTTGAGAGTAAACACTAATCTCTAGAAACAACATATGTGTGGATATATGTAGAAGGCAATACCCCTTGACACCATTTGAATAACATAAAAATATTCAAGGATTGGATTGAGGTTTTATATATTTACATATATTCTTTAGTATATGTGCCATAGATGGAGATCCAAAAACCCTAAATTTCTCAACTTTAGGTTTCCTTCCATTCACTACTTCAAAGGGTAAAGATTTTTGAGGAAACCTCTTCTAAGTATAACAAGAATAATTAATGGATTTGACCCAATGTTTAGGTTCCATGGACTTAGAGTTAATCATACATCTATTTCATGGATCTATTCTTCCATTTTGTAGTTTTTTTCTATGAAGGACTCTAAGTAACTATCTCTTACAAATCAATCTTATATATAGTGAAAAACTACTCAAATCTATTGTTGACATATTCACCTCCATTGTCAATTTAAATACCTTGATGTATTTCTCAAATTGTTCCTCAGCAAGTGCCTTGAAGTATTTAAAATATTCAAACACTTTAGACTTTTTATTAATAAAGTATACCCATGTATATCTTGAGAAATAGAAATGAAAGTGAGAATTTACTTTTCCCTTGTAAAATATAGATTGGGAAAAGGCCCAAATACATCACTAACTCCAATAATTATGAAGCCCTCTAAGTTTTCCCTTTGTAAAATTTTGCTTCAAGATTATTTCTAATAGAGCAAGCCTCACAAAGCACCTTAGAGAATTAGACTCAAGGAAAACCTATGACCATGTCATTGTTTCTATGTTCTTCAAGGTAGCGGTAGTTAAAGTGGCCAAACTGATCATGCCATAATTTGATAACTCCATCTAAATGAATCAATAATATAGTAAAAAAAAATTAGGTAAAAAATGTGATAATGCATATAACTTGGCTTGGTTATCTTCCCTAACCATGGCTAATATATAACACTATTTAATTCCATGATGATAAATGAATCTGGTAAAAACTCAACACTCATGCTTTTGTTGATAGAGTAATTTGATAAACTGATAGAAGATTATTTTAAAGAGAAGGGACACTTAGAAAATTATTGAATGTTTCTCCTTCCAATCCAATAGACCCTTTCCATGTAATTAACAAAAAAGTTTCATCACCCAAAATGATAGAAGACATGCTATAAGGATCTAAAGAAGAAAACTCAATTACTGAAGAGCCCATTTGATGAAAATAAACTGAGTTAATAACCCATGAATATGTTGAATCTATAATTTCTACAAGATCCTTTCCATTTTATTTCTCTTTTTCCTTTCCCTTTGCCTTAGTATAATATTGGGTATATTAATTATACTTGATGGACTCAGGAACACCTATGTTGTTCTTCTCTAGGATATGAGTTGGTGATCTATTTACTTCTTCATGCACTTGTTTTCATCATGACCATTTTTATTATAGTAGGAATAATTAACCTTATATTTCTTAGGTTTTTCATTAGAAGAGGAGGCTTTAGTGTTGGTTTTGGTAGAGGTTGATTTATTTGGATTCTCTTGATCCTTGTTTTTCTTCTTCTTCTCTTTATTTTAGGTCTTTACTTTTCCATTCCCATAAATTAGGGCTTAAGGTTTTATGGAATTTAATGTGCCCATATGAATCAACTTAAAAGAATCTAAAGAGGGCATTTTCCATGTAGTGTCCAAAGCACATTTAGTGGCATGGAAAGTATAAACAAAGACTAAATAGTCAAAACCTATTTTAGAGAGTTTAGAAAAAAATAAGTTGTTCATCCTCTTTCTTTATCCCATATTATTTTAACTATAATCTCAAGGACTTGAACTTAGTGAATAAATCCTAAAGGGTGTTAAAATTGCAAGGATTTAAGCTAATGAGTTCATTCTTAATCTTATGACATCTCATCACATCTTACTCCCAAAATATCTTACCCTAAATGGTCCATACATCATGGGGTGATTTCGTTGGATCTAAGTGAAATAGGAGATTAGGTGTTACAAAAATACATAATAGTCCATATGCTTTATGACTATAGTTATATCACTTAACTCTATTTACATATGTGCTAGGTTCAGTTTCATTACCCATGGTTATCCTATAAAAACCCTTACTCCTAATGATTACCATCTTGATTTTCCATTCAGTTGTTAGGAATACAAAATACAGAGAAATATTAATGAAATTAAGGTAGAATTAAAATATAAGATAGACATAGATTTAATTTGGTTCACCTAATATGGGCTATGTCCACATAAAAACAATCGGTTCTTTTTATTCAGTCCAAGGATAAAACCTACAATACATCCTCTACAATATCTTTTTCACTCACATCTAGTATGTCATCATGATTACAATTTTCTTATATCAAAGGATGGTTACATATTAGGGTAAAAATACATAAACATAATTTCTACCATTAGATCTGCAACCTAATTGTCAATGGTCTAGATTTACTATGAAATTACAATATTTTACAATATATTTTTTTACAAAATTTTGATTTGGGGGCATTACCCCTAAACCCCCGCTAGGTGGTTTGGGGGAAGTGTCCCCTAGATCCCCATAGAAACTATTATGGTGGGAGTTATCCCCCCCACCCCCACAACACTCCCCCTATCAAGAACCAACCATTATAATAAGATCAGGCTCCACCATCTAACAATCTCCCACTTAGAGACTAATTGCTACAACTCCACCATTACAACTCTTCCTTGGAATTTTATTTGAAATTTGAACCTATAATTTTTCTCATCTTCCTTATTATCCTTGAAAACCTATTAAATTTTAAAAACTCTTCAACTTTTATTTACTAACTATCTTTGTTGGTGTATCTAAAAGATTGTAACTTATATGGGTCTTTTTCAACTTTAGTTTACCATACTCCAAAACTAAATGAATGAGATGACACCTAAGTTGTATATGTTTGGTTCTTGAGTGGAATGTTGAGTTCTCTTCTAAATTAATATAACTTTGGATATCACTATGCAACATACAATATTATTGCTTCTGCATCAAATCTTCCATGAACTATTGCATCCATATCATCTCCCTACATGTTTCTATAGCTACAACATATTATACCTCTATCTTATACAATTTTGAAATCTAACTAACCACTATGTCACCAATAGTGAATACACAACTTATGGTGCTCCTCCTACCATCTAAATCTCCAACCATGTTTGTATCAACATATCCTTGTAAGGTAACATATGAACCTTCATAACACAACTATCTATTAGTGGTCCCTCTCAAGTACCTAAGAATCCAATTGACTTCATCGCAATGCTCTTTTCCTTGATTATTCATAAACCTAATGACAACTCCCACTGCATGAGCAATATCTGGTCTCCTACACACCATAACATATATTAAACTTCCAAATATTGAAGCATATGGAACTTTAGACATGTAATTTAATTATCTTGAGTCTTAGGACATTGTTCCTTACTTCATTTGAAGTGCCCTCCCAAAGGTTTACTTACAGGTTTTGCATCTTGTATATTGAACCTAACTAACACCTTTTTGATGTACTCATCTTGAGATAATGTCAATTTTCTATTTTTCCTATCTCTTGTTATTCTCATACTAATGTTTTACTTTACATCACCCAAATCCTTCATTTCAAATTCTAATTTTATTTTTAGATCATTTATATCCTATATGTTAGACCCTAAAACAAGCATGTCATATACATACAATAAAAAGATAATATAAATGCCATTATCTAAGCACCTAAAGTAAACACAGTGGTCATAATGACATATACTATAACCTTATTCTATCATAAACATGTCAAATTTCAAATAGCATTGTCTTCTAGCTTGATTTACACCATATAAACTCTTCTTAAACTTGCACACCATTTTCTCCTTACCTTTTACTTCACATCCCTATGGGTGATCCATATATATTTTCTCCTACAAAATCACCATGAAGGAAAGTGGTCTTCACATCTAACTGTTCAAGGTGTAAATATTCTACTACTACCAAACTTAAAATAGTTCTTATGGAAATCATTTTTACAACTGGAAAAAATATTTTTTCAAAATCAACACCTTTATTTTATACAAACTCCTTTACAAAAAGTTTAGACTTGTACCTCTTTTTGCCTCCATATTCTTCCTTCAACCTATAAATCCATTTATTTTGCAATGCTCTTTTACCTTTAGGCAACTAAACCAAATCCCACATTTGGTTATGTACTATGGACTCCATCTCCTCTTTCATGCCTGACTCCTAATTCTTTATGTTTTATACCTGCATTGCTTCTTCATAGATTTTTGGTGTACCACCACTATAAAATAATAAATAATAAAGTGAAGGAGATTATCATTCAAGGAGTCTACTTACTCTAGTAGATATTTTAATTACACTTTTAGGATTTTGAGGTACTTTTTGTTGTTATTTTAGTTGTTGCACATTCTAATTTTTTGGCATTTTTAGAATTTCATTTCTAGTGATTTCATCAAGTAATGCATATTAGGTATTTGGTTTTTCTTGTTTATTTTCATAAAAATGATCTCTATACATGACCTTCTCATTAAAGATCACATCTCTACTCCTTATTTTGTGATTTTTAAAATACCATAAATGGTAATTGAAATAATTAACTCCATATCCAATAAAAATACATTTATTCCATTTTGATTCAAGTTTGGTTTTATTTTATTTATCAATATGGACAAATGATTCACAACCAAAAGTATTTAAAAATGAATAATCTACCTTTTCACCTATCCATGCTTCTTCTAGAATGCCACCATCTAAAGGACTTCAAGGCCCTTTGTTTATTAAGTAAGCAATAGTGTCAACATCTATCTAAAATTTTAAAGGTAACCCTATATGTAATCTCATGCTCCTTGCATGCTCCATGATTGTCTTATTCATCCTTTTTGACACACCATTTTATTTTGGTGTTCTTGGAACCATCTTCTCTCTAAGAAACCCATGGGATGAATAATTATTATAAAATCCTTGATGTAGTATTCATCTCCATTATCTGATTTGACACACTTTAACTTATTTCCTATATCATTCTCAACCAAAGCTTTCCATACCTTAAAAGTATCAAAAACCATCAATTTTTTTTATATATAATAAACCCAAGTTTTTCTAGTTGTATCATCAATAAAAGTAACATAATAATAAGAGACACCAAGGGATGATACCTAAGTTAGTACCCATACATTTGCATTCACAATCTCTAAATTTTCATCCTTCTTTATCTTCCCAACTCTGATAAATTTGACTCTCTTCTATTCTCCATACACACAATTCTCACAAAAATTCAAATCCACCTTCTTCAAATCTAGTGACAAATTCTTTGAGTGTAGAAATTACATCCCCTTCTCACTCATGTGCCCAAGTAGGTGGTGCCATAATTTTATATCTATTTCTATAGAATTTAAACCAATAGAAGATTCAACATTAACATTAGATAAATATAATGTACCTACCTTCTCTCCTTTTTCTATTACTAATGATCTTTTAGTGACCTCCCATAATTTTTTTGCAAATGTAATTGTGCATCCTTCACTCCCCAACTATCTTGCTGAAATTACTTCTTCTTAAATCAAGAACATGGAGAATTTGGGCTAAATTTTATTTTTATTTGGTTATTTTATCTTTGAGTGGAAGTATGGTGAAGACTTTAGGCTGCACTTTATTCCATTTATCTATTCACTCTACTTTACTAGTATTATTTTAGTAATTCTTTAGATTAACTAATTTGAATATCAATTATTATTGCTTCATCAATTAATTTTGTATTTCCACAAAACATTAAAAGGAATAGAATAAATTTTATAAATGAACATCAATTCTAAACAAATATAATTGGATGATATGATAACACCCACTTTGATAAAATTAGTGTAAATAGGTGTAAATAATTAATTATTGTGTGAGTTGGCAATAAGAATGGAGCCTCCCCTTCCTTGAGGAGAGATTTATCTCATCACACTATAACTAAAATTACCATTTTTTTACCATTCTATTGTTAAAAAAATATACACCTAGTAATTATTGGTGATTTCATTGGGGATTACAAAAATGTAATCAAGAGCTACACTCATTCAATTGAAATAAGACCACCACCTTAATATTTGATATTATTTTGTTGTAGTTAATCTATTTTATTTTCTAGATACTTTCATGATCTGTTAGAACAAAGATACACTTATGGTATGAGGGTAGTGGGATGCATTGATCCAACATTCAAGTTATTGTAAAAACATAACTTCAATATTTTGTTAGCATGTGTAGGGTCTCCTTTTCAACATACAAAAAGTTTCCCAACTACCAATACAAGATCTCCTATACTAAGGGAAGCCTATAGGGTTTGTAAGGTCTTACCTATTTTTCCTTTAGAAGGATTTGTTATTCCTTCATACAATCCACATAAAATGGTTTCTCAAGGTCCATGGTGAACTAGTTTTGGTCTGTTGAACTTCACACCACCATCTCATGAACTTCCTCATGGTTCATGAAAAATTTCCCTAAATTCTATGGTGATGGAAAACAACATCTAGATGATCATATTACCACATTATACATTATATGTAGAGTTCTTGGAGTATAACATGAAGATGTTAATTATAAGATTGTTCATAGAAACACTCCAAGGTGTTACTATTGATTGGTTTTACCATCTTACAATAGGAACCATCACAAGTTGGGAAATGATTAAGGCTATGTTTAAGGCAAGGTTCAAGCTTGAAGAAGATGAAAATTCCTTATTGGCTGAATTTACACAAATGAAGAAAGAAACACATGAGCCCATGTGTGATTTCATGGAAAAGTTTAATAAGTTGAAGAATAGGATTCTAGTGATTGCTTAACCCACACCTAAAAATTTTAAATGTTTCTTCATCAACTCTTAGTTACCTAAGGTTAGTTTTATTTTTTGAAGAGAATCCCCATATAACCTTGATGATGTTCAAATCTTGGCCACTGAAGTACAAGATGATTTGATCTTGGTGGGGAAAATAAGAAATAATTCAAACAAGCCGAGAGGGTAGCTAATGTAGGAGCATCTACAATGGCTTCATGGAGGACATGGTTAAGCTAAGATCATCAAGAATTTAAAATTAAAATGATGTTTTAGTGTGGAGTTTAATTAAAATTCAACCATTTGTGTTTCCTTCCAAAATGTTATTTTGAGGAGTAAATGTAATATCAAAAGTGAAAAGTGAAAAAGGTGAAAATGTAAGTTAGAGAGAATCCCCACATTAGAAGCCATTCTTGGCTTGTGGATTAAATAAGGAAGATGGTTGAAAGGATGTTGTTATTAAATATTCTCACATTATCATATTGGTTTATATTAGATGTCTTCTTAGTTTTTTGGTAGATCCCAAGTTGGGTGTAGGAGAGAAAAGAGTCCATTTCAAAAATAGTGTGATAAGTAAATAGGATCTCATTCAAAAAGAGTAATATAGAGAAGAGAGGAGAGATAGAGAGGTATATATCATTAAAGGGGAGAGAGAGAGAGAGAGAGAGAGAGAGAGAGAGAGAGAGAGAGAGAGAGAGAGAGAGAGAGAGAGAGAGAGAGAGAGAGAGAGAGAGAGAGAGAGAGAGAGAATAAATATGAAGATGACCAATAAGGCTTTGAAAGCCATTGGAATGGGTCATAGAGTATTAAAATCTTATTTTTTAAGTTTATTTTTTGATGAAGAATAAATTATATTTGTTTCTCATTTTAAAGTTATATAAATAGTGCTTTCACTTATTGAAATCTGGTTCAAATAATGAATAGGTTTGTGTATGTGTGTTTTCTTTAGAGATTAAGGATTAATGAATATCCTATGGTATAAGGATACCAAATAGAACCTTTAGAAATGTTATATGAAGAAATTTGAAGTTATATTTTATGACATAGAGGTCTAAATCTCTTGAGATGTGTAAGGGAACAATGAACATGGTATATGCCAAGACAGTCTAGCATACACATAGTCCACTATTACCAAGATAGATCAATGTGAAATGAAATGCATGGACATTGTAGAATATTATGAGATAGTTAGTGGGATAAATGTGGATGTAAATGAAGGGAAAAGTAAGTTTTGAAAAAAAATCTAAATGTTTGAATTCTTTAAAGTATTCTCTCAGCCTATAGGTGATAGGGCATAGACAAATGCATAGACTTTTATATGTTTTGTGAAAAAAAGTGGTTTATAGATGTCAATAAGCATGATAATATGAATATGGAAGATAATTAAATGCTTAATATCATTATCATTCTTTTGGAACATTTTAGGTTGAAGGATTTGAGAAGAAAACATAGAAAACCCTATTGATTACTTGCAACACAAAGTATAGACAAACTAGATCATTATTCTTGGAATGAATATAGAGTTAGTATGGATTGGTATATTATTATAGAGGTTTTAAAACACTTATATATACCTTAAAAACCTAATTTTAACCTTTGAAATCCCTTTTAACACTCATATTTGAAAAAAGTAACTCTCAGCCCTGTGTAGGCCTTAAGAACCCTAGGTCTAGTGTTTGGTCTATAAAATGAGTTTAAACCATTGAAAATGATTTAAATTTTGTAATACTACCATTATAGATGTTTACCAACTGTTATAATTGGTTTCATGTCAGTAAAGTATGGAAAAGTATAGAAAAACCATGTTGCAAACAAGTTCTAGGTGAATACATGCATAAGAGAGTAGAGTGATTAGAGGAAAGTGGATTTGTACAAAATAAAGGTATATTAAATGATTGATTCACTTGTAAGGGAATAATTAGTATTTTTAGGAGGTCATTATAGACCCAAGGAAAATTGTTTCAAGTTTTAACTCTCAAAATTGAGCCCTATAGTTCAAATTTCATGTTCACTACCCTCTACCTATGAATTTTCCTAAAAGGAGATTGTATAGATGAAAAAAATCTAAAAATTTTTAGTTTTTATTTAATTATTTATATCTATCTATTTTCAAAGTTTTAGGGCCTTATTATACTAATAAGTATGGAAACTACCAAACCCTTGCTTTTTAGGTGCTTACCAAGCTTGCAGACTATAATTTTTACATTTTTAGAGGCCACACGTGTGAGAAAGGGAAAATTAAGGTTTTAACAAGTAAAATTAACCTTATAAATTATTTTTAATTCACAAATCCCAAGGTAAGTGTGTTTGGGCATGTTATAGGCTTTTAAATAGGCCTAATTAGGCTTGTACAGGTGCTAAGAAGTAGGATTTTGTACAAAGGAGTCATAGCTGATTTTGGGATATGTTATGTAAGAGGATAATTGGTATCTAAATATGATTTTATTTTCAATATTTGGTTTCTCCTTCAAAATATATAGCCTAGAAATAATGAAAATAGGATTACTAGCCCATAGACCCTGCCACTAGGTAACTCAATGTCTTAATGCCTCATATGAATTAATTACAAATTTAAATGGATGTAATCATGAGTTTTTAGTTTGATGAAAGTTTTTATACATTTAATAATTAATTAAAAAAAATTCTTTCATATTTGAGGTGCCTCGTGGAAGAGAAAAGTAGATAGAGGCTTTATGGTAGCATTATAGTCAAGAGTAAGCTTTTGCATTTATGATTCTTTTGTGATAATACAATGAGGTAAGCATTTTATATTACATAAATTAAATATGTATTATGTGTTTATAATTTTTAAATAGATAAACATTTCTATTTGACACCTAAGCTCCACCAAGGCTTAACCTTGTTGCAAGGTTATCATAGCCTGAAGCTATAGTCTGAAAATAAAGGATTTTAAGTAAATACATACACTATAAATGGTATATGTGTGAATAGAAAAGATAGAGGATAAAAAAATATAACTTTTAAAATTTTAATAAGTTCTTGAAACTTTGTTTTTTTCATTTTATGATTTTTTTATGTTTGTTGTACTGGCATTGGCAGACTAGAGGTTTGGTCACTAAACTGGTCTTAACTCATAAACTATTGAGAAAAATGATCTAAAAATTTGGGAATTTTAGGTAAGAATATTTTTGATCAAATTAAAGTGATAATTTTTCAAAATAATCTCTAAATATTTAGATATAGAGGACTATTTTTCTGATTTCCTATATATGCATACTTTTGAGAAAGTGGATAAGGGTTGTCCTGAGAAGTTTTGTGAAATTAAACCTTCTGATTTACTATGAAGTTTAATTAAACTATATTATGCCTAAATATGCATGTGTACATACTTTAAGATATTTTTTAAGGTGTAAACTCAAAAATGACCTATTAGGCCTATTAGGCTTGGAATAGGTTAAAGAGTAAATAAGCATGTTGTATAAAGATCCTTGGCTAAAAGATAAAGATCCTATTTTACACCCAATTAGTTTATATGGGTGGCATCAGCAGCCCTCTACAAATTCACCTTATACTAGCACCATGGATCATATGGTGCAAAACCTAGCAAATAAATTACTAGCACTCAAGAAGCAAATGTCCCAAGGTATGTCCTTTCCTTCATGCAAGGATACTCTAAGAAAAACATAGCCAAATGCTTCTAACTATTCCAATAATGATGAGAGGAATCAAAACTATAATAAGCTTCCTCCACCATAAACAAGGCTTGCATTAGAGGCACCTCCAGATAATGTAACAGTCAATTGGTTGGAACCTAAAATTGATGATGTTTTAGAATTAGAATATCTTCCAGAAGGAGATGAAAATCCCTTCATAGGAGATGAATAAGGGGAAGCTAATGACTACAATAAATTTGAAGAAGAAGAAGCTAAACAAGAGGAAGATATACATGGTGAGTCTTAATCCATCCTCACTCATTCACAAAGTCAATCGAATCAACAATATAAGTTTGATAAAGCTAAGACTAAGGATGAACCATGCAAGGAGGTTGCAATTGACAAGAAAAAAACCCCCTACTAGTTCAACCAAAAGACATAGTGTTGAACAAACAAGTGCTCCTCATCATTCTTATTCTTATCCTTTTATGTCTACACCTAGTGCCCAAAAATCAAAACCTCAAAATGAAAATACCTTGTCTTCTTTGGCTACTTCATTTATATATTTTTATATCATAGACCATGCCAAGAAGATAAAAATTCAAATGTTTAAGGCTGAGTACCTCCAATAAAATCCCAACCAATTTAAAATATTGGTGAATTTTGTAAAGAACAAAGGGATCATTTCCAATCAGGTCTCATCCAAGACTCCACCCATTGACCCTAAAACAAATCAAAAAAACCTAGTTGTAACTCTTGCATCCAAATCTAGAAAAATAGAGCCTTTCTATATCTCCCTATTTGTCAATAGTTATAAGCTCAGTAATTTTATCATTAATTCACATGCCTATGACTATGTGATGCCAACCAAGGTAGCTACCACCTTGGAATTGACCTTGACAAAGACTTTTGGCCATTTATTTTCAATGGAAATAAAGTACCTCTCATAGGCCAAATCAAGGATGCACAATTTGCATTTACCACTTTTTTGGAGAAAAAAAGATAACGATTCTTGTAGCTAATGTTCTAACCTCATATAGATTTTATTGGGACATAAATTTTACAAATATGTTGGTGGTGAACTCAACATGGATTGGTCTGAGGCCAAAATACCTATTAAGGGTGTTATGCAGAAACTTCATCCAGAGAAGCAAGCAAATTATACTATAACAAAGACTAAGGATCAAAAAGCCCAAATTCTCTTTGAAAATTCTCAAATGGGTATATATTTCTTGACCATAGATAAGGGTCTAATATTATTAGATGATATTTTAGATAAAAGTTAGGAAATAGAAGAATCACCTTCTTCGAATGAAGAGATAATGGATTTTGAGACTATCAAAGTTGAAAGTTGAAATGATATTTGGACTTTAGAATTTGATCGTAGTTGTTCTTCAACTAGATTTGGAGCTGGGATCATCCCTATATCCATAAAAGGAAATATTTTCTCTTTTTATTTCAATTTTTAGTTTGATAACACTAATAATACTACTGAATATAAAGCATCATTATTAAGGATGGAGGTTGTGCAAAAGAAAGGAATTAAAAATCTCTATGCTCAAGGTGATGCTAAGTTAGTCATTTCTCAAGTCAATAATATTTATCAAGAAAATAATGAAAGGCTAAGGCATTATCATAATCAATTTTAGGATTGTATGGAGGATTTTGATGTATTTAATATATCAGTGGTTCTAAGAGAATACAATGATAGAGCTGATTCATTGGCCATTTCAGCTACTCTCCTGATTCCTCATAAGGATTTCCAAGGAAACAAGTATACCATTGAATTGGTCTTCCAATCTAGTATACATGATAATGTTAATCATTGGAAAATTTTCAACAATGACGAGCAAGTCATCATGTTATTGGAGAAGGCAAAATAATTCAATGAGATATCTTTTGAGGGAAGTGACTCTACTCCTCAAGAGTCAATCTCTAAAGTTGATGAAGAATCTAGTGAAGAATTTTTTTTAGTTAGAATGGAATAGGATCCCAAAAAGGTTAGTATATTTGGAGAGGATTTTTTATAAAAATGATCAATTCATTAAATGTTAATATTCAGAATCAAATTCATCTATATAAATTGAGTAGGTTATTATAGGAATAGAGGGTGACCCAAAAATGATATATATTGGGAAGTTTAGATCATAAAAAGAAAGAGAGAAGATGGTGACACTTCTATGCTAGTACATTTATGTATTATCATATTCATATGCTGATCTAAAATCTTTTTTACCCAAGGAAGTGCAACATGATATCCCTCTCAAGCTTGGATCTCAACCTCACAACCAAAAACAATGACATTACAATCCCAAAATCTCAAGCACCACCCTTGTTGAAATCCAAAAGATGTTGAATTATAGGATCATTTTTCCTATACATTAATTGACATGGATAGCCAACATTGTCATGTGAGGAAGAAGAATGGATAAATTTGCATCTATGTTGATTTTTGTAATCTGAACCAATCATCACTTAAGGATAATTACCCATTGTTGATAATGGATTGAGTACATCAAATAGTGATTGGTTCAAGATGTTATTTATGCTATATGACTTATCAAGATACAATCAAGTGGAGGTGCATGATGAATATCAACACAAGATGACCTTCACTACTTCATGGGGTAATTTTGCATATCATAGAATGCTTTCTAGATTGATCAATACTAGTGCTACCTTTTAGAGGGAATATTTACTTGGCTTTTTGAGCTATATAAATAATTTTATTGTGGTATACCTAGATGATTTAACCATTTTCTCAAAGAATCATCAAGATTATTGTGATCATTTACAACAAGTGCTTGAAAGGTGTTGTGAACATGGGATATCCCTTAATCTAAAGAACTCCATTTTTGAGGTTACAAAAGGTAATATCCTTAGACACATAATGTCCAAGG